>VXAD01007225.1:572604-628591 GCA_013399195.1 Dicrurus megarhynchus
AAAGCAAAAAAAAAAAAAAAAGATAAAAAGAATGCTTGGCAGCTCTGTGTGATGACAACATAAGATTTCTATGTCTTGCCCTATTGCAGCCAGAAAAATATTAAACCAGCATGTCAAAACTGGCATAGCTTCTAAAAAAATGATTTCCAAACATTGCTTGATGCACCCTAGCAACTCGATACAAAGCTTAAATCTGCATCTATTTTACATAAAATGAGACCAATCCCACCCAATGCAATGACAGTATTCTTGTTTTCAGCAGAATTAATCGCATCTACAAACTCAAGCCACTTCTGAGACACTACACATGACAGGAAGGCAGCTTGATTTATTTACCAGGAAGACCACCAACCTCTTGTACCCTGTGTAAGGCCAAGCTAACTTTTGTATTTCTAGGCAGTTTAAATGACACAGTCATTTCAGGATGGAAGCCAAGAGCCAGGAACAAAACCAGAAGTCAAATGATACAGGCAATGCAGTGCTACGTGGAGCAGCAGAGTCCCACTCTACTATGATGTTACTGAGCCCAAGCAGTCAGAGGGATGGATATTTCTGAACAGAATCCAGGACAGAGCTGGGGTCTCGGTGATGGTTGAGAGGTGTTTTCTAACACTGCTCCTCCATCCATGTTTCCCCTGTAGCCCTAGCATAATACTGGATCAGGTAGGATACAATTAAACTTCAAGTGTCTCATAGGAGGACTTCAGGTACCAGGAAAGGGAAAATGACCCTGCACAGAGAATATACAAGACTGCATACAAGGTATGGCATAGATGCTTGAGGAGATGCATGATCTACTAGCTACGAGATCAGACTGAGACTGAGCTTCTCCCCTTAGCTCTGTCACAGACCTGTTAGTGACCTAAGGCAAGTCACTTCAGCTCTTCCTGCCTCTCATCTCCATTCTTCTCTGTCTTGGTACCACAGCAGCACGTACACAGCACTTCCACAGAGCACGGCCCCGCTCACTTCAGCCTTCACACACTGTCCACTACCAGCACCATGTGTCATTTGGACTGCTAAGCTGCTTTTGAAGATGATATGTGAGCACCTAAATCATGAAGATGCATTTTCAAAATCTGCCCAGTGGTAAGTGGACAGGTGCCTTTTCCCAATGAGCAAAAGGCTGGTCCCAAGGGGCTACAATGGTATTTTCCTGTGTGTGACAGCAAAAAACCAAAATTTGCTTAAATCTCACCAGACACACTGGGAAATGATAGCTAATGCATCTTACAGTTGGTTGGCTGGTATTTTTGGATGGGAGGCTGCATTTCGAACTACTTCATCCTGTATTCCCACTCTGTACAACTGCACATCCGACATTGTACTGATTCACCGGTAGCATTTTTGTGCAGCCCACTGAAGAGATACCACTATACCCCATCTGGGTGGGGCAAGGCCTTCTGGGTGAATTGACTTGTTGGAGAGGAAGTTTTGAGAGTAAGATACTTGTTTTCAGGGTCACAAATCATGATCTGTGCATGCATGCAGAGCACGAAAAACACATCCCCTCCCTCTCACTACTCCATGTGACCCCATTGGGGCAGCAAAACTTCTGATGCTTCACATTTGGTGCAGTCCTAATTTTTAATATAAAACGTGTTTTTTTTCATAAACCTTAATCTCATGGATTAAGGTAAAGGGTTAAAACCAAATAAATCCAAGTTCTTATGCAGCCTCCAGGGAGAGGGCTAAGCTTTGTGCCCAGCCTAGGAGGGGACGCTGCCCACACAGCACACCTTCCAGACTGCCTCCAGGGCAGACAAAGCCTTCTGGAGAAGCAAAAGGCAGAGAGATGTCTCCATCATCCCTTCCAGTCTTTGATCAGGGGTCTCTGCCACACTTCTCATCCGCTGAGTTTTAAGTCAAAGCTGCAGAGAATCGGCCTGAGCCAGGCAAGCGTTTTGCAGTGCTGCTCTGTGATCCCCTGCCACCGGCGCCGCTTCACGCATTTGTGCAATGATTCCAGAAACAGCCTTGACTGCTCACCCATTAACTGTGGGGTGCGAGTCAGGTTTGCACTGCTGGGAGACAGGCTATTTTTACCACACTTAGGATGTGCTGTCACAATGTTAAATCCCAGTTGCAGATTTACCAAAAGCACTAAGGGGATTTGTCCGGGATTTCAGGATGCCAGCATCCTGATCTGCATAGCAGCTCAGACCAGGCTTTTTGCCATTCATAAGTCCCAGACAAACGACTCGTGAGAGTGTGCAGCTTGCCAGCACAGCGCATATCCAGCGAGCACGCGGGCTCTGGGATGCGTCTGACACCAGAGGCATGTGCTGGCCACCTGCACATGGCCTCCCAGCCTCCCCCACACGCTGCGCGCCAGGCTTCACCGAACACCTCTGTGCATGTGTGCACCCTCCCTTCCGTGCACACCACAAGGACCACACATGTGGCATGTGGGAAAGGCCTGGCCACACAGCCCCTGCCCTCCAGCAGGGCAATGCATATTCCCCGTACATCCCACGCTATTCCTGCTTTCTGTAGTCTCAACCAAGCACAGCACAAGCTTGCAACTGCTTCCCTTATAAAGTTTACACCCTACAGCAAGAGCTTCCCAGCCACCTCTGCCCTCAGGGATCCAGTCCCCTGGCTGCGGTAGGTACACAAAAGGGTCTCATGGGAGAGATTTCAGCACACCCATCATTGATGGCTCATGGATAAAGTCTGAGAAATACTGCTGTATGACACTCAGGATGGTGAGGCTGAGGTGCTGCCAAGACCTTACCTGCCGTATTTCCTGCCTTGAAAGCTGCATGTCATCATATTAGCACAGTTTTGCTACATGAATTAGAAAAGGCACACCCTCTCCAGAGTTTATCCTGGATTATTTTAGACACACTTAATACCTTGCTGTCAATGCATCTGGTTTCTGGTTTACACACCTAAGGCAGGAAGAAGGGAATTGCTCAAGCCAAGGTTGTGCATATAAGGAGCATGAATCTGTCATACAATCCAAACTGGCTCTCAGCTTGAATCTATCCTTTTTTGGGCAGAAACAGCTTAGACATTTTGAATTTAAAGAGACTCTGGTAATTTTTCCTTTATGTCCTCTCATATTTCTTGCTCTGCAAGCTCAGACTAAGACTTTTTGTTCATTGTAGGTGCCTTACCCAAAGCCAACTTAAAACTGAACACCTCTAAAAATTTTCAGGAAGGTGGTTTTCTATTTTGCTTTGGGGTTTTTTTGTTGTTTTGCTTTTGGGGTTTGGGGTTTTTTTTTTTAACTCTTAGAGTTAACAGTTGTGGTTCCCAGTATTAGAGGTAAGAGTTGTGGTTCCCAGTTTTAAATCACAAAATTTTGACGGTCTGTTCCTCTGCTAAAAAAAAAAATTTGCTCTTTTTTCTTTCTGTTAGCACAGTGTGAATTTTTGTCACATAAAGAACTGAGTCCCAGTTTCCAAAATGTTCGTATTTTATCTTTTCTGCTATATTCTGCTGTTTCTTCAGTTAATACTTTAACATCCTGCCTGAAACTGAAGCAGTTTTAGGTTCTCCATTGCCTACACATTTTGTCATTTCTAACACGACAGTTCTGTAACCCGTTTGTTTTCTCAGTGCGTCTTTGAGCATCGCTTGTACTTCACAGTGCAGATGTCTAATGCAGATCAAGGCGGGCGCTGCAGCATATTCTGTTCCAAAAGATATCCCCACCTCCTCATTTGTTTTGCAACATGGCTATCAAAGCACTAAACAAATAACATAATAGCTAGCATATATCCATTGACTTACGTATTCTGCGTGGTTCATACACGTTACCTAATTTTTTCACTCCTGTGGAATAGATACAGAAGTGATCTCTTTACATAAATTGTGAATACAAAACAGGTTAATAGCTAAACTAAATAATCAGATCAAAGCCCTTTCTCACATTTCTGAGGCTAAAATAAATCCCATTTATAAGGAAAAACACAAAAACAATTTGTAGATCACCTCTTGCAAACAAATGAAATGTAGGCTAAAGTTTGATTGCAGCTTTTTCTCTGTGAGCCTCTAGCCCAAATCCAAAACCTGAGTTCTCTCCCTTAAAGCTCACACCCAGAGGCATGGCTCACTGGTCAATGCAATCTTCAAAGTTTCCCATCTTGAACAATTTATTTTCAGGAACAAAGCCTGGAAGAGATCCAAACCCCCAGTGTGGATTGGCAGCAGCTCAGGATGCTGTCTAGGTGTGTCTGGCTTGCCCAACTAACAACTCTTTCCAGTTCCTCCATGCAGAGCACACTTGTGTTTCACCATACTGCAGAAAGCCACCCATTAACTTCTATTCCCTCTTTTCTAAAAAGCACACCAGTTTCTCCCACTAGATCCCCAGCTTTTTGGGTTGTCAGACACTTTGGGGTTTAGCTGGTGGCTTAGAATTCAACAGTGAATATACAGTTTAGAATTTACAGCTGGAAAAACAATTTCCCAAAATATCTGTATGAATGCAATGCAGAAATATGCCACATTATAACAGTGAGTATTCTTTCTCAAAATGGAAGTGTTAAATTTCAAGCACAGCCCTATGCCTGATATGAGCCAAGAAACTTCTGAAATGAGTAGCAGGCCTTGCTCAGCACCCTGTGTGCAAAGCAGCCTCTTCCTTCCTGCTCCTCTTGCCCCTCCAGGTAACCCTGGCACAGCAGAGCCAGGGTTTCTCAGCTGTGCTGTTAAGCCAGACTCCCCTCAACATTGTTATCAGGACAGTGTTTCCCAGCTGCTACCATCAAACTGTAAAATCCTGAAATGGGTCCATCTGAACGTTATTTGTATCATAGAATCATTTAGGTTGGAAAAGACCTTTAAGATTATCGATTCCAAACACAAACTAATTTTTCATGTGCAGAAACACACAGGGAAACAAACACTAATATTAATCTATTCAAACAGCAAGAAATCCCCCCCTCTCCCCCTCCCCCATGTATAAAGCTGCAAAAATTAAATTCATAAGGGCATTTGTAAAGAATATCTTATTTCGGGGAGAAAACAAAAGTGACTGACACAGTTATTTGTCACCACTGGTAAATAAATTTGCACGGCTTACAATGTTTACCCTGGAGTACAGCTGAAAGATCCATTCGTGCTGCATTAGAAACCCGCCTCAATGACAAACTTCAGCTCCCTGCTCTAGCAAAGCTGATGTATTGACTAGACAGGTAGATATTAGGTGCTCCGACTGTCTGGATGCTATGGAAATCATGCCGCATGCATCTGACCGTTGTCAGAGGCAGAAGACAAGCGCCGGCCTCATTCTTATTCTAGCCAGGAAAAAGGCCTCGTCTGCATTAGCCTTTTTACTGAAAGGCTGCCATATTTGTCAGTTCAGACGCATGTAAGATAAGCTCTTTCCCCGTTATCTAATATTTCACCAGGCAGTGGAAACGAAGGATAAGCAGAACCTAATAGTCTATGTGGGTAGGAGATCTTGAATGCTGTCAAGCTCAGCACAAGGCCTGGATGCCCTAGACAAGGGGAAGTTTACAGCAGAAGTTAATCACTTCATTCTGAAGAAAAACTCACAGGGATTTGGAGAAATGGCTAGGACTTATCCTGGCTACGCAGCAAGCAGGGAGACAAGCATAAAACCCTTATTGCAGCATTATACTCAGTGCCACTCCCCTCTTGTAATGTAGGTACTGCTTGGCTGAAATTCCAGCCCAGTCAAAGGGGATTAAAGAAGGCAGCTGGAAAACCGCTGCTTTTCCTAAGCAGCTGGACAAAACAGGACAGGCAGGGAGAAGCAAAATGAAAAATGAAACTCTGCATTCTTGAAATGTCCTGGGCTGATCAGTCTCTTGTACAGCAGCTAGCAGAGATGCCAAAAGTACTACTGCAGTCTGGTTTACCTGTACTTCTACACTCCAAAACTGCCCAAACTGCAGAGTTGGTAGCAACCTGGTAGAGAGATCAGAATGGCTCTTGCTCAGTCGCAGGACTCCCTGGCAAGCACATATCTTAACAGGCTTTCCTGCTGCATAATGTGAATACAACAGTGCTAAGTGAATTCCGAATGAAATTAAGATAGCCTGTTTCAGAGCTCACACAGTAAGTCTGGTTTAACAACATGTCTTCTTAAGAGATACACCATTTCAAAAAGTAGTGACTATATGGTTACACTGCTCCCTTTTAATGCACTGACATGAGAATCCAACCATATTTGGTGCAGCCCCAAGTATAAGCTCTACATGTTGTTCTGGCCCACCCTGAATGGCCAAGCTATGCCCAAACATTTTTGGTTGGTTTTTTTTTTCATATGGAAAAAGTGGATTTTTTGGGCATAACTGTTCAGAGGTGCCCTGCCAAAATGTAAGCGACAGCCTTTAAGGGAAGGGTTATAACATGCATGTGGGATGTGGTATCCAGCATCCCTCTGTTGCCTGTTCCAATCCACTGCCCACACTTTAAACCACCACATAAGCGACACGGTGAGTTGTGTTCTGTGCACGGACTCCTAACACCAACCCTGCACTTAATACCTCATGTGGTCACCAATAATAATTTTGACCCTCCCTGCAGTCAACAACGCTTTGGCTGTCAACAGCAACAGTCCCAGGATAGCTGCTGTCAGCAGCGCCACACCACGTGTGCCCGCACGTGACAGCAGCTCTGCCGTGTCGCCCACCTGCTCCCACCGTGTGATGATGGGGACTACACAAAGTCACAAGAAACCTATTCCCAGGGAGTCAAGTGCTCCTTGGCGTCAGCACTCGCCGTCCTCACGGAGTAGGCCAACTGGGGGAAGACGCATGTGGCATGTGAGCCTGCAAGGAAAACAAAGCCTAGCCTGTGTCTAATTTTAGGCTTGGCAGGATGTTCTGGGCTGTCTTTATCTTTGGCTTTTCCAACTCCTCTTCCTTTAAGGTCATACCCTTAAAAGCTGTTGTGCTGCTTCTTGCCCCAGGTCTCTTTGCTTCCCCACATGAGCCCCATCAGAAGGTGCAGCAGCATGAAAGCCCTGACGTTCTGGAAGGCCTTCCTTTCAGCGAGCTGGCAGAACAGCCATCCAGGAAAAACCTTCCAGCCTGCCGGCTCAGCTGGGATAGAGAAGGGACCATCCCTTGTGCTTTATTTCATCACCAGCTGAGTGCAAGGCTTTCTGAATCGCCCTTGTCCTCGAGTCAATCAAGAGTTTCTCTGCCTTTACTAACGTGAACCTTACAGTGTACTTTTTTGTTTTTCATTCATGCACATTAAGCACTTCATTTAAGATCAATGAATCCCAGTTTCACATTAATGGGAAAGAAAAGGGAATGGGAAGGTACCAGGAGCTGATGCCACATGGCCAAGCTCCATTTCCCTTTATGGACTCCCTCAAACCCCAAAGCCTGTCCAACAGGACTCAGATTCACCCATTCCTCACACAGGAGCAAGATGCCATAGGCTAGCTCTTTGCAGAAATTGCCAGGAGGTTCAGGCTGGATAACACCAAGTATCCTCCTGCTCTTTGCAAGCCGCAAGCTCTTTGCTACAGCGCACTGGGGAAGGAAAGTGATGCTGGACCACTGTCCCCACATGGAAAAGCTGCTCATCCCCCAGATGCCTCAGCCCAAGACTGATTCCACGATCTGGTCATGGGCCTGCTCAGAATGCCAGGTGCAAGGAGCATGTACACAGCAGCAATGCTGCCAAGCCTGCACTCAAAACCCCAACAGCAAAGCGGCGGTCCGTGTTTAGGGAGTCCAGAAATGCAAAACAGGGAGAAAGGCTAAGGTGGCTTTCCAAAATAATTTTGTTTCACTCTTAATTCCCTAAAATGGTGAAGGGATTTATTTAAAACCTGGAAGAAAAATATAATAACCTAAAAGTAGCCCTTCATCCTTTACACTCCACCTCTGGCAATGCTTTCCACTCATACCCAGAGAATGCAGCAGGTTACCCATCATGACACCAGCCCCAGGGCCACTGTACAACCTCCTGCCCACCTCTGGTAGGGCTGAACAAAAATACCAGCTTCTGGAGGAGAGTGTCTGTTGTGCAGCCATTCCCCATGACCTCTTACTTCACATTCCAGCTGCCACTCCAAAGCTTGCATGGATATGAATAATCTTATTTTCTCTGCTTTTTAAATTTTTTTTTTTTCCAGAGGGAAAGGGGAAACCTTGATTAGATAGATGTGGCTACTTAAAAGCAGTCTCTAGCAAGTCCATTCTCCATTGAAACAACTGGGGCAGAATGGCTCTCTGTTAATGTTACATTTAGTCATTAAAAATGTGCATTTGTGATTCTAAAAGCTGCTAGAGGCAAAACACAAGAGAGAGAGCTACATACTCAGATTTACATTCAGTTTCCAGCCGGGGAGACTCAGTGAAACTAAAATTAACATCTCTACCTTTCATATGCATTTCTGGACAAACATACATTGAGTAATAACCACCACTGCTGTACACATTTGAATCCTCTTTCAGCAAAGGTGTAAATGCCCTTTGAAAAACCTAAATAATTTAGCATTGTGATAGTGTGAAGTGTGTTAAGACACTTTTATATACTACTGCATCTAGCTCTGGGGTACAGCACAGGAGATGTCATCTTAAAGGAGCAACACACAATGGCTTTGGGCAGAAAAACAGCTAACAGATAAAGGAACAAAAATACTTGCACTGGATGGGACAACATCACACAGGAATAATAGATAATCAAATAAAAATAGTAACAAAACATAATACAAACTATACAGTGGAATCTTTAATTATGAGTCACTATAAAGACACTGGTTTCACATTTCGCCCATGCTGGTTAAACAACATCTTGGTAAAACCAGTGCATTTTCACCATTTATTTGTATTACAGGAAGATCCTTCAATCAAGAATCACAACTTCAGTAGCCTGAGCACTGCACAATTAAAAAAAGAAAGCCCTAGGATTTTAAGTTCTGGAACTATGACAAAGAAGATGAATTGCTTATGAAAAAGAATGTGAGATTAAGGTGTAAAATGCTCACCTCCACTATAAAAAATCCTGGGTATTCTTAGCTCAACAGCTGCCTAGCCAAAAAAACCCTCAAATGTGAAAAAAAGCCACTCCAAGGAAAGCCTTTTTAGGATTTTGACAACAAATAGTCTTTCCCATGGATCAGGGTAGGGGGCCATTTACTGAATCACCAAGACAGTTTTTTGTTGCACTGGGACAATCTCCCACGAAGCCACATGCAGTAAATGCACAGCCAGACTAAGGGCAGTAGAAGGAGAAATTGGCAACCATTGTATTTCTGTATTCCAAATGCTTTCTATTCTCTTTTTTTCTGAGCAGTAAAAGTAACTGTAAAAACAAGATCCAGATGCTACCAGAAATAAAGCTGTTTCCTATTGTCCTAATACCTAACTTTTAATAGTATTGGTGTCTCAAAAAACAACACACACTAGGAAATAAGTGAAGGTTTAAAAAACCCAAATAGACCAACTAAAAGTAAATTTACTAGATGGACACACAGTTCAAATTCTGTGGCCATAGGCTGGACCCAAGGCTCTCCTTCACCACCAGCAAGTGGAAAGAAAGAAATCTTAAAGCTGTTGCATTTTTGTTCTATCACCCAAATTTTGCTTTGTTTCTTGGTTATGGAGATCAGAAACAGAAAACTATACCTGGTTTTCCTGTAACAGAAAACTATACCTGCTTTTTCCGTAACAGTTTGTGAATTTCACAGCCCGTTTCAAATAACTTCTGGCAGATTTTTTTTTTTCCTGGGCTCCTTGGAGCAGGGAACCTTTAATAATTTGCTCATGCAGTGCCAAGCAGAATATGAAGATGAAAAAAGAAAGGAAAAAAGGAAAAAGAAAAGAATCACCAACAAAGTAAACTTCAATGTTAAACAGTGGAAATATAAATTAGGTGAGGGACTATATGAAAGTAAGGGGATGAGATGAAACGGGCACCCACGCGGGTACTCGGAAGCGATGATCCAACGGTCTCCCTCTGATTTCACAGTTCAGGAGCTCCTGGCACACCACTGCCCTATCTGCAGCATCTCCGTGCTGGAAAGAAAAGTCTCCATCTACAACTCATTTATTAAAAAGTGGCTCTTTAGGCTATTGTAATACAATAATTTACAGTGCCTAGGTTTACTCTGTGCTTTGTTGCTGAGGAGAGCAGAAACAAACTTACTGTTCTTCTTCTACAGTGGTTTAAAAGCACAGCGCAATTTCAAGGGCAGATCAAAGTTAGACTAATTATTTCCTTTCTGCATATCCCATAACTAAATGTAACAGGTCACTAGGGAAGGGTGAAACAAAAGATGAATGTATTTGCACACACTAACAGCAAACACCAAGAAACAAGGACATTATTTATATAATAAAAAGATGCATAAGGGAAAACATCAAAGCCTGTATTAAATATACAAACCCACAAATATATCAGCAATGGTGCCTAAATAACTAGGGAAATGAACTGGCTTCTCTCTTCTTCACATTAAACATAACTGCTGAGGTGGTTATATCCTTCCAGAGCCTTTAGCACTGATGATGAAGGTTTGATAATTCTAGTATTGCCCACTTGATGTTAATCTCAAGACTAAAAAAATACATTTCCATTGTTTTCTGTTGTTTAGAAACATTTGAGTTTACTCAGGCCATACCCAAAAGATTTGGGCTGCAATCAGAAAGGGTAGAAACATGCTTTACTGTATTTTTTTAATTGAGACTTGACATTCTTATTATACAGTTCCAGGAATCAGAGTTTTAAAATACTCCAGCTATCATGAGAACTGAAGAGTGGTCAAGAATATAATTTGCCTGTAGAAACTTGCAGAAGCAAATAGCTTCTGCTCTGCATTAACTCCTCTCTAGGAAACTTTAACAGGCATATTCTGCTTATGTCACTGTCCCTTTGTCCTTTTCCCAGGTTACTTCATCTGCTAGTTGAGAAATTGCAAGCTTTGAGGCAAAAAAACCCTGTGTGTAACTCCAGTGTTTTGTCTACCTGTCATTGACTGCAAAAGCAGTCTCCATGGCCTTATCCTTAACATTCCTACTTCCACCACAGCTTCAAAGTACTGACAAAAGGTACGATGACCCCAGCATGCAGTGATTCCTCCAGAAAGGACACAATACACAGTGGCATCTGTCAGAGGTCAGGCCACTGTCCAACTTCTGTTAAGACCCATTAAACTTTCCACGATTCAGGACAGCTTTTGGTATAGGAGCAGTACTGCGCCTTGTTTTGAGATCTTCCCATGAAAACCATGTTCTTAGACAATATGTTTTTCAGTGCTCAACAGGTGAAAGAGATTCACTGGAATAGGAGGAGAAAATGATACAGGCCTTTTCAAGGCACGGAACCGGGACTCTTCAGGGAAAGCTCTCTTGAACCGAAAGGTGGCACACAGGGAAGGTCCCTGAGTCAGACAGAGGTATGGTCACAGCTGCATGGAGCACGGGGCCACCACCAGCAGCTGGGCCTCCAGGAGTGGCAAAGTGTACAGTCCTGGAGGAATAATACTTTGATATTTATTGTTCTTTCCCTCCTGGAGCATCAGGAAAGTTGTTGCCTGACTCACCCCCAGAGAAGGTTGCAATGGATCAGGCCAAATGCAGGCAGAGGATTACAGCCTGGTAACACAGAGGTCTGAGTGGCACACCTAAGTTTCTACAGTTGAAACCAGGAGCAACCCCGGACTCCTTCTCCATCTCTACACACAAATAAAGGGCCTTTTATTTGCTTGACAGTGCTCTTTATTTTTTCAACATGTGCCCTTTACTGTTCTTTGACTAAGAGTACAGATACAGGCATTTCTCACCCACACAGTACTCAAATGACTTTCAAACCTTTGTGTTAGCTTGTCGGTTTTTTGGTAGCTTTCACACCCCTATTGAAACAAAGCTTAGACAAACCCTGAAAACTAAGGATCTCTCCAGACATGTCTAGACTCTCAGTTCAACCAGGCACAATATTTCTGAACTCTCTAACCTTTATGGGAGGTGACCAAAGCCAGCTCAGACAGACTAAACTGACACACTGCCAGCTAATACCCTGAACACCTTAAAATGCAAATAGCTCTAATCTTATTAGAAATGATGCAATTCACCCTACTGCAACAGCAAGAGGGGGCAGGGAAGCAAAAATATCGTTCTTAGCACAAGCCACAGTCCTCATCAGACAAACAAAATGGTAAAATTTATGAATTACAGCCATTTGCAGTTAAAGGAGCCGAAGAATTAGGATTTTTTTTTTTTTAAATCCATATCGAGCCTGGTAAAAGACTATATCTAGGCTATGCGTGGGAGGTGAAGAACTGCCACCATCTCCCAAAGACATGACTAATACAAGATTTGGTAAGTCAGGATGACAATGCCAAGTCTTTCCTCATACTGTACAACTTGGATGAAAGCAAGTATGTAGGAAGGTAGCTAGAACATGCCAGAGGAGGCTCATGCTGTACCCAGCCACTGTAAGACAGGTATCTCACTAACTCAGATGGAGCAAACAATGTACAAACAGCAAAAAAAGTATCTCTTTGCAAGGCAGAGCAGTCATGCTCTCCTCCCTCCTACCTGCATTGTGGGACAGCAGGAAACCTGCACCGTAAAATGGAGGAGCTGGGCATCTGTGAGTCAGTTCTACTTGGAAGAGGGATTGTGCCACTAATGTGGTGAGCCTTGCACACCACCTGATTCAAATTACCTAAACCCTGTGCATTTACAACCTGTTAAAGCACAGTCTTGATTTCTGAGCATAAGGTAAATGACGATTGGTGAAAAGTTCCTTTTTCTGATGGGCTACTTTTATCCAGTACCCTGGAAAAGTAATGCTGCCTTGAATTTCCGCATGCTCTTCCAGCAAAGAATTTCTAGATTTCTCCCAAAGACTTCCAAGTCCTGAATCTGTCCCTCAGTGGAAATGCCTCAAGTGAGGCTGCCCAACTTCAAGCTCATGATGGATCACATTTCCAGATATTGAATTCACTCCTTTTTCAGGAGCAGAAATGTATGACCAGCCAGGGCTAATAAAGTATCAAAAAGGACACTGATAATAAACTGGTTTCTATCAAGCCATATCAGCCAACAAGCTGTGCTGCAGAGCACAAAAGCCTTTCAGCCATGCTAACAAGCAAAGGCACATGGGAGAAAGGACTGCAGGAGTTTTGGAAGCTATTTGCTGCGGTAATCTGCAACTGGTGTAGAGCAGCATGTACAGAAGGAGAGTGGCAACTTGACAGAAAGCGAGTAGCAAGCTGCTTCTCTTTTATTGCAGCTTTGCTCAGCTGGGTTGCCTTATGCAACCACCACAGGAGCAAATTCACCATGGGAGGCAAGAGGAGAAAGATTGATTTATCTTAAGCCCTGTAGAGCTTCATTCTCAGTTTTGCAAAGAGTGCAGCCCCAAAGCACAGATCCTATCACATGAAAGACCCGCCAAAAATAAAAAGCCTAATAATTCTATAAGCTCTAGGGCATCATCAAACATCGTTTGCCTCCAGATCATGGATTACTGTTAAATTAGGACAAATCTCTTTTCAAGTGACATCTCGAGGTAAAACAAAACCAGCCACACCACCGAAACCCACATGAACAGAAAGCCCTACAGCCTCCTCTTGCAACCTTATGCATATATATCCATGTTTCTGTTTTGGATCATAAGAACATAACTATGAACCTATTCTCAGACAAGCATTCCCATGGCATTAAAACATTTGCTAACCAGTCTTCCCTACTGAAAATCCTGGTTTAATTCAGGTCACAAAAGAAAGGATGGAACAGTCTTTGTAAGTGAGCTGGGTTTTGCTACTCCTTTGATGGATTTGAGATTAGGAATCTGGTGACAGTCTGGCAGTCATCAAATGAAAGGCCATCAGGAATTTCAGCAATTAAGGGAGACCTGCAAGGAACACACAGGATCTAGAAAAAATCCTCAGGAATGAGAGTAAAGTTTGCCTGTGCCATACTAGCTGGAAAGCAACTTTCTGCAGTGGCTGGTGATCTTGTAAAGGGAGTTTCAAAAACTGTGGACAGGACAATAAGCACTCTCTCTCAAGTTGCACTGGATCACAAAATTGATCAGTTCTATTAAAAAAAATGAAATTCTGCCAATGTGAGGCACTTAGAGCAAACCCTACTCCATGGTTTGTTATTCCTGCTTACATAAGGGTCCAGCTGACCAGAACTGCAGCTCTGCAGAGAACTTTGCATGGCTACTGCTAGTTCAGTGCTAGCAATCTCAGACTTCCACAGTCTCCAAATTACTGCTGAGTGTCAATTAAGTCCCAAAATAAGCCATCGTTCCTATTACCATTTGAATTGCTTAACTTTTTCCTACAGGATCTGAGCATTGACATGGAACATTTTGGGTCTTCATGTTGGTTTTAGTCTCAGAATGAGTTGGCAAAGAAAATGTGAAATCTGAGTGAACAGTGGATCATCGGGACAGCAAGACAGGAGTTCCAGGATTTTCTTCACAGCCTTGCAGACTCCACAGAATTCAAACCTGACTCAAATGGCAACAATGTTGGAATAGGATAGTGTAAAAAAGACAGGCAGGAGAGCTTCCAGTTACAAGCCCCACCTTCAAATTGCTAGAAAGACTTAGGTCAGTCATTCCAAGTCAATAACCTAAGACCCCTAGTGCAGAGCTTCTCCCAAGGAAAGCATTTTGCTCACGTCTTTGCTCCTGTTCTTTGGCTCTGGCCCCAGTACAGCGCTGCTGACTGTCTAATTCCCATAATCTGGCATGTAGAGACAGGAAATTGGAGAGGCACCACACTATTGGGAACAGAAGCTGTGCCAGCACAGCGACAAAGAAGAAGGAGATGAGAGATCTCTTCTGTAATGCTCCATGACCACGCTCAGCAAATCCATGTGGACTACTACCTCTGTGCCGCACAGAAGGAAAAATATCACAAAAAAAAAAAAAAAATCTGAACACTGAAAGAGGAATTGGGACATTTTGTACCATTTTCCTTCATGCTGCTAGCCCATTGAGGTTACTGAGTGCAAGGGAGGGATCGACCACAACTGTTCTGCATGGCGTGCATCACTGCATGTCAAAGACACAGCATCAGAAAAACAACAGGAACTATAACAACCCTTAAGAGTTTAACAGTGCTTCTACTGCTAGACCTCCACCTTTGAAACCTGCCAGGGGTGGCAAAATGCAGAGGAACTGCAGCGATCACAACATGAAGCAGAAGAGAGATCCAGGCACTCAGAAAACATCTGTGATACAAAATAACTTTTTTCATCCATCCAGGCAATTTTCTTGGCTCACCTTGCCAGCACCTATGAAAGCGACATAAGTCATTCTGATGCATACAGCACACACTGCAGCATTCACTGCCCATGAACTGGCACAGCCCTGCCCAGAGCCACTGAATCCTTCAGGCTGGAGTGGCCCTGGGAGGTGCCTCATACGATGCTATGCCCAAAGCCAGGTCAGCACTAGCGTCCAGGTCAGGTTGCAATTTATATTCTGCTGATCAGATTGACTGTTAAAAAATACCCTTTAACTCATCAGGACAAGAAGGGAACTCCACTAACTTAAATGAATTCACTTCTAAAAAGGCATTAAATTGGTATTGTTTGGGTCTAAGTAAGGTTGGCAAGGGTTTCCAAAAACAGGACATCTTGGTCACTGAAAATACCTCTAGCATGAGAGCACTTTGACAGAGTTCATAAAGTTATGCGGGTAACTGTCTCTCACCCTTACAGAGACTACATGTGCAAAGAAGCCCTCAGACAGTACACTTTAGACCTGTCTCTTGGAAGGAACAAGCTACACCAGCAGAAATTTTTTTTAAAAATAATTTCATTTATCTTCCAGTTTCTGCTGGCACAGCTGAATGCGTTAGGAGAGTGATTTACACACAACCCTTGCTGATGTACCATTTTCTAGTGCAGACTAAGCTGCAGTCATTAACTAAGAGAGAACTTCAGAGTACAAGTTTAAAAGAGCTTCCCAACCAGTTCAGAAATGCATGCCAAGCAATTAATTTTTAGTAGTATAGCAAACAAGTCACTGATAAACACACAGTGTGGGTATTATGACTACAAGCTGATGTGATACCTTAAAAACTCTCCAGGTAATATAAATGCATGTTTTCAAATGTGCCAGTGCTGTGACAGCTCTGCTTACAGCCCACAAAGCTTCCAAAACAGTAAATAGGAAAATTTTCTCTTTATTTAATTTAAACGGAAAAGTTCTCAGATCAGTCACTGAGTTATGTTTGTGCTACCAAGGTAAGTGACTCTCCAAACACACTAGGTTCAAAGCTGCAGCTTCCTCCTACATGTGGGATTCCTGAAACCTCACTGGAGTACTACATTTTTTTAGGAAATAATTACATATGCTTTCATTATTTTACTTACTCTGCTCTCTGTTCTGATTCCAGAGGGTTTGTTTTCCCTTGCCCCGAATGATCCATTGCCACTAACACAAGCTAAAATTACACATAGCTGGCACATACACTGAGAAATATGAAGAATAATTTTTAAAGTGATTTGCTTTTAAAGGCCAACCAGCAGTTACTAATCAGTTGACCTATTTCAACTCTAATTTACCACACTTAAAATACACAACCCAAAAAACCCTCTACAGAAATGAAAAACCACCTCAAAACTTAACTGGGCTAGAGAAAGAGGTAAAGATGCCATTACCTACTAAATTCCCTGGGGGAAAGAAAATTGGTATTTAGAAATAACATTAACTATAATAAAAAAGAAGAAAAGAAAAGCTTAGGGAAAAGATCCAGGTCACGAGGACGGTATTTCCAATTTTTTTAAAGCTGCAATGCAACATTCCCAAGTTGAGAAAAACATGCTCCCTGCCCTCATGGTAACCCCACCACAGAAATGCCAGTGGCCATCTATCTCCTGTTCCAGTTCTTTGTGTCCCACACCTTCAAACCGAGGGACTGACTCTTCCAACCCAGCACAAAGCTTCCCACATGTCTGAAAGAAGACTGGCAGGACTAAAGACATTGCTTACAGAACATGTCCCTATGGGTATTAGCCAAAGAGTCTATTTTACTGGTATCATTTATTTTCACCTATTTGTGCCTTTCCTTCTGTTTTGTTTTTTGTTTTTTTTATTCTTCCTCCTTGAGCAGGCCATAGAAAAAGCCTGATCAGTTTCCCTCTTCTTTGCTGGCACAGATCCTGGTCCCAGTGCCGGGGCTGGCAAGATGCCTGTTGCTTTCAGTGGGAAGAGGATCAGGCCCAGTCCTGCAGATGTTACTCATGCAAGTACTCAGCTCCACCCTTCATTTCTCACATCACTGCATGCTCTACTACTTAAAAAACAGGGACAAACTGGCCTCTTATGCCTTCTTGTCATTGTTACGTGATGCCCCTCAAAGCTCTCTGTCACTGTTGGTAACACCCAGCATTTCACACCTGGGACTGCCAACACGAGGCCATTTGCAAGCAGATCTTGGTGGGAGCCACTCACCGTCATCTTTATTTGTCAAGGACCATTGCTCTTCGGGTCTGTGGGAAAGTCAAAAGTCAATAAAACCATCTCGAATACCGTGGCGTTTGCTCTTTCTTTTAGACGTCCCAGTTCCTGCAGTCATGTTTCTTCTTGAGAAACTTGGCTTTCTTTTAAAAACTGAACTTTCTGGGTTCCCATAATTGCAGAGAATAGCCTGAAAATTTGGCTTCAGAGTTTCCCAAGAGAAAATAAAAAGCCAGTAAACAAATAAAAAGAACTGGAAGTTTCTCTTGGTCAAATGTAATTTGTTGATTTTTCTTAACATCACTATTTTAAGCAATTCTCTTTTTTTTTATGTCTTGGCAAATTATTTTTAAATGCTTTAGAATGGCTTTTTAGAATGGCTCATTTGCTCTGAGCTAAATCCTGATTTAGACTGTCGTCACTGAACAGCAAAAAAAAAAAGTTTCTTTACCTGTTTGTCAGCATTATCCAACATTAATTAATTATATTTTTTATATATTCTTTTATAGTAATGCTTTAAACTGCTTTATTGGATTAGAGACATACTTGGGAAACAAAGTCCATTCCCAGTCTAGAAAACCCTCAAGGCAACTAAGAGACTTGGATCTTATTTTATGCTTATGAAGCTGGTGTAGGAATTGTAAATATATACCTGTGAGACACTCTAGATTGGGAAAGAAAAGCTGACTGCCGCCCCTTCACAATTGGACAATCTACAAATCACTATGTAATTGGGCTTTAGTTGCTGACCTGTGAAATGTGCATTATTTCAGTATATCCAACTCAAATAAAATGATGCTCATTAGAAAAATGTTCAGCTTGCATTATTTCAATACTCAAAACTGCTCTTCCCTAAGCAGAACGAAAAAGCAAACAGGGATATATTTTATTTTCATATATATGTTTACACATAAAAGCAGGGTTTTTTTTTTTCTAACCATACTTTGTGCCTTTAGGAGAGCAAGAAATGCAGCTTGGACAATGGCAGATGTCCAAGAAACTCTTACAATGCTTAAAGAAAAGGAAAGAAAGAAGCAAATTGTATTTGCTTAATGTCTACGTATTTTATGCACGTGGGTGCAAGAGCACATTAGCTGTAACCCCCACTTTGCATTGTTGATCTAAAAAAAAAAAAATACAGAGAGAAGAATGAGACTTTCAGTGCAGCTGGGTCAGCCCGTACCATGGGACCCGTATCTGGCACTGGCATGGCCCAGCTGCACAAAGTATCTCGTGCCAGTGTCACAACCCAGCTGCTACAAACGAGGGCTGTTGTGCAGTGGTCGCAGGCTCGAGCAACAGCCTGTCGGGGCTGGAAACGCAGCCCTGTCCTGTCCCCGCCACCTGGAACCACGCCTGGCTGAGAAAACTTCCTGCTCGCAGACTGGCACCGACTAAAACGTCAATGCTCCCAGAATTTATGACCCTCTACAGTCTGTCTGCTTACAGCAACCTTCCTCACACAGCAGCCCAAGAGGTGCTGGGCTGTCTGTGCCGGGCTCACCAGGGCAGAAATGCTTCCCCCACCCCTCAAAAGAAACCCTCTGTGTTTTCCCCTGTACCCAGTCCTGACAGCCATCCTTCTCCGTGGCCCACCATCAAAAAACAAGCTGCCTCCCAAGAAATATTCACAAGGAGCTATTTCATATGATTTTTGGTTTTATCAGAATCTGAGCCTGGGGTTCCAAAAACACACCCATGCAGGTCTCTGGATTGGCCTCTTAACAAAGTATATCACCATAGCAAAATGAAAATGCCACTGATTTAATTTTTTTGATGCCAGAAGTGAGAAGCAGGAGGTTGCAGAAAATATTTTCATCAGCAAGGAATTAAACAAAATAACGAAAAACACTCATAACAGTGCAGTAAGCATTAGGACAACTTAAATATCATACATTTGATTTCAGACCTAGTCCTGTCAGGCAAATAGGGAAACTTGAACCTACGCTGGGAAAGTAAGGCTTGAAAAACTAAGCTGGACTGTTCTGTCCACCCCACCAAGCCTTCTGGGTTTTTGCTGTAGCTCTCCATATTTTAAGAGCAAAATTAGGAAGTTGTTATCCTGGACCTTTATGTGAAAAGTAGCGATGCCTGAAGAAAAACATACTTTGGCTTTGGTGTACAGACAAGTGAGTGAGACTCAAGGACATATTTCTGAGAAAAATAATAGCAATGTGCACTGCTCTGGCCCATCAGGTGATGGAAAAAACAGCAAGCGAGTTTAAGGAACTGCCACTGCCACGAAAATAATAAGATGTTGCAGACAGGGGAAAAGATGGGACAAGATAAAAGTACCAGGAGAACATGGTGCTTTCAGGACTGACTCCAAGTTTCTACACCTGCAAAACATTCTCATGGATTAACACTAACACACAGACTTTAATTTAGAGGAAACAAACTCAAGAATAAGTAATGTAGAAAATAAAAATTACCAAGGCCTTTCCTTCTCAACTCTCCCCCAGAGACTTCAGGTCCAATTTAAACATAAAAGACATTTAATGCATTGAGACTATTTCTTAATGGTGAGATATAATTTGGGGGCAAAACAAAGACATTTGATTCTTCTGGAAAATACCTATTTCCTTTTAAAATGGCAGCAAAAGGCACCTGTTTGGAGTGTGCACAGACTCAGAATACAGCTTGTGTTTACAATGCAAAAAAGTAACATATCAGTCCATGCTGAGATGTCAGGAACTGTCAATTGACCTCACCATGACTGCACATGGAGTACTTTTCCAAAGAAAAACTTCAAAGAATTTTCAGATACTGAATGTGAGGTATAGTTTTGGGTGGGTTTTTTGTCCGGGAAGATCCAAATTATCTTTTCTTGGTTTGTTCCTGAATTTTAAATCAGATCAGTAAAAAAATTAAATCAGTCATTTCTTCCTTTCCCACAGAGGACTCTTTTTTATGGGTTTTCTGAAAGATGCTTACATTTAATCAAGTGTAGCCTTTCAACCAAACAGTCCCTAGGATTAGGCCAATATTTACAACTACACAGAGAAAATTTTGCAGTGCCTACAAATCCTTCCTCCACTAAACTGCTCAGCCTTCAGTAGTAACAGTCTTGAGGAACTGCAGGACTGTGCAGTTCTGTAAAAACCAGCAAAAAGCCCCAACCAAACACATGATAAACTCTTTAAACCCATTCCCACATTTTGTCTTTCTCCTGTTATACATGTATGTTTCATACTATCTGGATTTTTTTATGCAGAGAAATCTGAGAGTGTGTTATTCCACACTTCCATATCTTCTTTCCGAAGTTTTTTTTCTGCTTCTCTATGTTTTTCTGGGAATATGGGCTAAGGAGAGGAGAACTCTTTATATCCACATGGAAATTAGACTCCAATTTTGGTTTCTCCCATAATGGTTGGAATCAACGACAAGCTCAGTGAAAACAACTGAGTTATTCTGGTGGAAACTTCAGCACAAAAAAAAAAAAAAAAAAAAAAAAAAAAAAAAAAAAAAAAAAAAAAAAAAAGGGTTTTCTTCCACACAAAAAAAAAAACGAAAAAAAAAAAAAAAAAAAAAAAAAAAAAAAAAAAAAAAAAAAAAAAGAACTAGGCTATTGCTTCACTACAGAAATAGATCAGTGATGTGTGTTTATGCAGTGGCATTTTTCAACCATGAACTAATAAGAACATTCAGCTTGAATATTCCACAAATTCCTTAAGATCCTGCTGCCTCTTCCTGGCACTAGCTCTTTGTTAAATTTAGTGACTCCTTAAAAGAGAAAAGAGAAAATGTCCATGCCACCTGCTAGCATGAGTGAAAGCTACCTGGGTAGACCTGGTCAAAAAAATTATACTGGAAACTTCCATACATTCAGTGGGATAATGAGTATTTTCTTGCACACACAAAGGGGAAAAAAACCCCCAACCTGTTTAAAGACAAATTCCTGTCTTCTCCTTATAATCATCCCAACCCCCACCCCAACCCGAAAATGTGATTTACCAGAAGGAGCTCACAATGCTGCTCTGGCTGAGAAAGTACACTGAGAACTTCACAGGAAGCCCAAAATAGCCTGAAAAGAGGAAATGGGTGGGGGTGAGGTTCTTTCTTCTGCTCACAAAGGACTTCGCCAGCCGATATAGATCAAGTAAAAACAGTCCTGACATGCGGAGCACACTTGGTGACAGTCCTCCCCTCTTTTCCCAGTCTGGTCTATTTTAAGATCACATCACAGGAAACTTGGCAGCTACATATTTCCGAAAGTTGCCCCTGCCACTTCCACAAGTTCAAATCGTTTGTAAGGGCACAGCTCACAGCACAGAACATTCTGAGGGGACACGAAAGGTACTGTCGAGATACCGAAGGCAGGTCATTCAAAGAAGGAAGATAACAATTGATAATTAAATGAGGCTGAAAACACCCTTGCTTTTCTGTCCTGAATTACTGGTTTTCAAAGAGATACAACATTTACATGAGCCATCCAAGTGCTGGCAGTACTTGTGATGGATACTGTCTGTGTCTGTTCAAAGAAAGAAGTACTCTGCATCAAGACATTCAGTTGTGTGGGCTGTGCCCCCGTCATTTTGTTAAGGACTTTCTCTCGCCTTCTTATCGTTTTTCCAGAAAATTTCGACACTGTTAGTTGCAAATTTAAAAAGGGCATGTGTGCGTATGTGTGTGCAAGGTACACATGCAGACACAGAACCAGGAACAAAGAACAATACGGTTGTTTCACGTCAAACTTCAACTCTGATTCCCATTAAGCACTGAGTAGGAGGAATGTTAATGGCATGGTCTGGCTGGAGAAACTGATGATAATTAAAATACTAACAAAAAATGCAAAAGCACATAAACATTGCCAGTGCCTTCACCCTACATTATAAAATCATCCATATGTACAAAAGCAGAAATGGTAGATTTTCTGAAAACGGGAAAATGAACAGCAATTATGACTAATAATAAGCTCCTATGTTTCTATTATTTTATAACCATACTTTTTACAAATACCAACATTTCCCAGTCTCCCTTGTTCAGAGAGCTAAGTTTCTGAGTAAACAGAGCTTTAAAAAACTGTTGGAAAAAATATTCTTCAGAAGAAAGATATATTACTTAAGCCCAATGGGTTAAAAGAGTCAAACTGATGTTTATCTCCATTTCTCAAAGTAATTTATTTCTGGATATGGGAAGAGCATTCTCATCCCCAAAAGTCAATTTTAAGATATCTGTAAATATAAAATACAGGTTTTCAAGTTCAGTCTGTACACTAACATGACTATTGGAACACCATAAATCCTGAGTGGCAATCTAAATCTATTAAAAGAAGCCCCTAACATTGTCTATGAAGAAAGAGAGCAAGCCCTTGCTGCTTTATGATGTGTAAGCCTACACAAAAGCTTTCAGGGAATTTCATGTGGTTGGTATTTTGTCTTTTAGTGGCATCTGCTTCAAAAGGAAGGCCACCAGAGGACAGGAGTATTAGATCTCTTCTTTCAAAGCTCACTCACTGCTCCCATGCTGAATATCACTGCCCCCTCATGCGAGGGCTCTCTGCTCAGCTTCCACACACAGACAGATTAGCTTAAATTGCTGTAAATAACTCCTACTTGCTATTCTTGAGCCCTTTATTCCAGGCTACTCTATATTCTTAAACTGTACCTGAGTCACCTTCATGTGTTATCCTTGTCGCTCTGGGAAACTTGGGGTTTAGTAAACAGGTCAAACAAATGAAAAGACTAGTCAGTATTGTGCTTCAAATGGATGCAAGATAAGATTACACTGAAAACAAGTATATTAACAAAATTAACAAAGAAAGTTTTCTAGAATCTTTGCACTCATCTAAATAGCATGTACTGCACAAAAAGAAACCACCCATAGGTTTTGTGCTTAAGCCTTCTTGACCCTGGTTTTGAAGATTATTAACAACATTGCCAGCTTACTGGGCAAACTGGGATCTTTGTTTGCCCTACAGACTAGATGACATGGATGTTATGAGTTCCCTGTGATTGAAATGAAATAAATTGGAAGGAACTGAGATTAAGGTGGCAACTAGCCGATAATATTATTTATGGAAGACAAAATAGCACAGTGTACTCACATTTACTCCTCACCATGTGTTAATGTGTATCGCTACATCAAACAGCATGAAATTCAATATACTGAAGTACTCTTCACTAAACAAAAGAAGAACTAAGGCAAGTTAAAGCAAGCTCATTTAAGAATGAATACTGACATTTAAGAAAGGCTTGAGTTAACACTTCCTCATTCATTTTTCAGGTTTCCCTCCCCTCAAACAAACATGCTAATGACACTAGGGCATGACAAGCCACCACCACCAGTTCAAACTCAAAGCTTACCAGGGACAAAAACATTAGGTGGGAAGCAACATGATCCAACCAGTATGGCAATGGACAGGAAATCTACAGAGGCTTGGAAGCAATCCAGTCTCTTCCATTCTTCTCTGTACCTCTGTCACAATAAGTCCAACCCTCACATCTCCATTTTCCACTGGCCATGAGATAGGCCATAATAGTTATTTATCTATAAAAGCACTTTATAGACACTGTAGAAAAATTCTAAACAAGAACTTTGTATTCTTATGTCCTAAAAATAATTCTTCACATGAGGTGGCTTCACAGAGTTAGTTTCTCCATGTTATGTGGTCTCTCAGCATGAACATGTTCAGGTTCTGGTAATTACACCATCATCTCTATAAAGGGATCATCCATCATCTTGAATTGCTAACAAATCAGCATCCTCAAAACTGAGAAGGGCAAAGGAAAGAACAGAATGATTTCTCCCCTGAAAATTACCTGTTCTGAACAGCAGAGAAAATACCTTGGATGTAAATCTGATCAAGCAGAACATAAACTGGCTAAGTTTTCAGACTGAGGAGCTGCAAACTGACAGGAAATGTTTGGTGCCAATAATGCAGCCCTCTTAACAGTTTTCTGATGCAGTCCTTCAGCTGTGAGATAAGGTGACTATTACAATCACTCTTTACATATGCAGAACCCACACAGAGCTGAAGAAGGTTTTCCAATTCAGTGATATCAAAGAAAGGAAACCCCCACACTGACACCACTGCATGTAGCAGCACTGCACCCACGAGTTGCTGCAGTGCCACATGCAGCCCACGCACATCGTGCGGCCATAACTAAAGTTTTGGTGGGTGATAAAGGCAAAGGCTAAGTTGAGACATAGGCACAGCAAGACAAACCCACTGTCCCCAGCACCAGCTGAAGGCACATGACAAAGCCAAGACAAAAAAATGGCCATGTGCATATAGTTGTAAAATCTGACTTGTGGAGAAGCCATAAGCATGACTCATTCCGTGTCTTCAATATACAACTCTCACTCCTTGTTTGTCCTTACTCCCATGCCATGCAGAACACCATTTTATCTTCTGAGTTATCTGGACTGACACCTTTTTTTTTTTTTAATGGCATACAGTAATTTCATATAGTGGGCCACATTTTCAGAAGCTCTCAGCATCTAGAAATGTTGAGCTTTAAAAGTGCTCAGCACACACATTTTCTGAATATGTAATGACATATATACAGATCTGTCTTATTCAAAAATCTAGCCTTGGTAACCTCTCTGGAGATTACATCAACACACACAATAAGAAGAGTTGCTGAACCACACACACACATGCACACACACACACCCCCCCGTTAAAAAAGAAAAAAAAAGACGTTTAAAATTATGTTCTGGTTTTTAATAACAACTAAAAGTTAAAACCCAAATCTCTCCTGGAACTCAAACGTCACTTCACAGCAAATGCCAGTGAAATTCTTGCAGGGATGCCACCAGCTCTGTATAAAAACTTTTATGGTGCCTCTAACCTTTTGAGCCTCTTGGTTAGCTCGAGGCACAGTTACAGCCATGTACCCTACCAGTCTAGTGTTCACACATGTATACTTATTTTTTAAAATAACAATTTTTCTATAGCACAAGGTTGTTTTTCAGAGATGCCCATCACTCTGTTTCCTGTTAGCTACTCAGAAACAGTGGATCCTCATAATCTCCAAAAACTAGGCCACAGAGACTTCAGCACTGAGCTGATGCTCACTGGGGTGACATCTTCTGCTCAGTTACAAAAGTCAAAGTCTTCCAAAACCAAAGAATGGATCAGGGAAAGAACAATTCTCAATGTTAAAACTGGGTAGACAGAGGTACCGTGTCTACACAAAAACAATAAAAGACAAAAAATCCTAAAAATCTGGCTAATTTAAATATATTGGCAGTCACATTTTAAAATGTGGCCTATCAGAGGTATGTCTCAATGAGATGAAGGATCTGTTCTGCAGCTAGGAGCCGTTTGTCAAGAAGAAAACAGCCAATGTGGTAAATGCTAAGGAATGTAGCATTTGTCCCACTGGCTCAGCCCCAGGTGTGCTGGCAGGCTCAACAGAGGGGCTGTCAGCTGGGGAGGGGTGCCTGGGGCACCACTGAGAGAGGGGCAAAGGCAGGTCCCAGGGGACCTGCATGAGGAGTTCTTGGAAGGGATGAGAAGGTGCTCCAGGCAACCTTGTGAGCTGGAATTCACCACGCCGAGCAGGGGTGGAAATGGTGAAACATGATGCCAGCAGACAAGGAGTGAAGCAGAAAATCTGGCAAGCTAGGATAGATACCACCGGCATTTCAGATAGGTGACGTCTGTCCACTCCTCTTTAGCCTCCCCTGTTTGGATTACAGGATGTCCGTCTCCTGCTGACGGAAAATGGTTGGTGAAATCGGGTCCTCTCTGCAGGCTCCACAGCTCGGGGCTTTCTCTACCATTTCCCCCCAAGTTCTCGGTGGGGGGCGGGGAGGAGCATGTCGGTTTAGATCGCCTTGAGGAGCTGGTTGGGAGCCTTCAGATGGGGTGGGATGGGGGGCAGGGACAGGGACTAAACAACCGTTTAGTTATGAAATATCTACGTTTCAATCAAATTATTAATTATGAAGTAGTACGAGGAATTTGATTTATGATTATTTATTGCCAACAGGTGACGGCTGAGGCTCGCCCCCCATCCCTTTCCCAGATCTCGGAAAACTGCTGTGCTGGTTCCCGGCTGGATGAGGAGGGAGGGAGCCGTGGCGGGCCGGGGCGCGGGAGCCCCGCGGTGCCGAGAGCCGCTCCCGGCCGGCGCCGGGGACACCTGCCGGGCACGGGCAGCGCCCCGCAGCCCCGGGGCCGGCTTTTTCTGGAAACATGACAGCCGGCCTCGGGGAGCCGGGAAAGGGAGGGGGACGGGGCTGCCCGGCAGGACGCGAAGGCGCGACGTGGCGACGGTCGCTAAGGGAGTGACAACAGAGCGATCAACAGAGGGGCTGGAGCGCGGCGAGGCGCAGCCCCGGGCTCTGACAGCCCCGCGCTGTCCGCCAGCCCTGCGAGCCAGCCCCGCACGGAAATAGCTGTGCCGGCGAACGCGGCCCCTCCGCTGGCAGCCCACCGCGCACGGGTTATTTTTGATCGGCCTGAGCAAGATAAAACTTGAATCGGGGAAGCGCGGCTGATTTACAGCCGCTTCGAGAGCTGTGCTTGGCTGCGGAGGAGTGGAAAGGCTTCCCAGCCTGCGCAGGAACATCTCCCCCGACGCCGCTGCCGGCAGAGGGGAGCGGGTCTGGCTGCCCCCCCGCCCGGCCCTGCCACAGAGCAGCCCCGGCCGTGCCCCGAGCTGGCCGCGCCTTTTGCCCCACGGCCACGCTCCATCCCACAGCCTGCGCGGCCGCCACGGCTTGCCAGCCCTCTTACGAGAGGAGCAGGTAGGCGTTTTGGGCCACAAAACTGGCTTTGGGATTTCTGTCCTCCCTCCTGCAATTCAGCGCTGCATCCACTCCAAAAGCTGCTGTGCCTGTTCAAATCTAAGCCTCTGTACCTGGACAGTGGGGATGTGCGACTAAGCCCAGCTTGCTTAAGCTCATGCTGCCACACCGTACCTTAGAAAACAAGAAAGATGTGGAATCCTCTCATCACAAAATTAATGTTCTGAACTGCAGCAAATGCCTTGACAATCAAAGTTATGTTCCAGCAAAGCGCTAACAATAATCTCCTGCGCTGCTGTGGCAAGGCCCTGAGTCATGTTACATATACTCTTTTTTTATTTTTTTCTTGTTGAAAAGGAGAGAAAATAATTAGGCTCATTTACTAAGCTTCCATAAGTGCAAAAGATTAGGTATCTTTAAAAAATAACAGTATTTCAATGCAAATACAAACTTATCACAAGCTTCCTGAAGCATATGCAGCATAAAGGCAGTATCACTGCAGAGAAGGTATCTGCTTTCAAGGGGATTTGCATTCTCATTGAATGCTGGACTAGGTCCAGACCAGCCGGAGGATAACCACCCTCTAACCTCCCTGCGGAGACTTACAGAGACGAGACTGAAACAGTATTATTTCTGACAGAAATCAAATCCTGGCTACTGCACTGCTGGGAACACTACAGACAGGAAGAAAAAAAAAAATAGAGAGGAATTGGAATTAAAACAATTCTGTGAAGCTCAATTAGGTAATACCTTGTCAAAGGACCTGATATGGGAACACACTGCATATTTACAGAATCAATGCAGAAGTTAAGTGTCTGCTAGCACAAAATATAATTTTAACGAATGGAACATACAAATGTTAAAGCTGACCAGTTAGAGAACACGGGCTCAGTTACATGCCTAGGTTAACCAAGCTAAATAATACATCTAGTCAAATCATACATGAAACCCCAGAGAGCATTCAAATTCCCATCAGTTCATACTGCAGCACTAGTATTTCAGAGGACGGGATAACTCCTAGTGATGTGTCTCCAAAGATTCAAAAACAAGTGCCCTTAGTGGAAGCTTAGGAATATGGAACCTTAATATGAATATTAGGATATTGCATTATGGGTGCTGCGCATGTATGCTGTACTTCCTTCTTGATGTAATGCACACAGAGACATAGATAAGAAAATCCCAGGACAGACTGATGAACAGCTTCCAGGTATTCCCTATCTTGCTGTACTCATTCTGATGGAGTGGTAGAAACCTTTGAGCAGCCACACAACAAACTGGATCATGAAAATGGTAAGCAATTTTGGAGTGCCAGCAAAGCAGAGGAGGCAGCACAGGAATGGGAGCAAAATGACTGCACACGGCAGCAACCACTCAGTTCTGCCAATCTGGCCAATAAATGAGTAATCTTCATGTATTGTGTCCGGGGCCAGTGAGCTCTAAAATTGTCCCAAAAGAAGCAGCATCTGAATTATATTAGACCTACAGAGACCCTTAGCTGTGGCTGGACTGTCTGTGAAAATATGTCTAGACTACAAGAAAATGTAATGTTTTAGACTGTCCTAGCTGGCTTGTTTAAGCTGTAATACTGGCAACCCAAATTATACATATGCCAAACCCCAAAGACAGACAGATATAAAATCATTACAAAAATACTAGGTGCAATTTATTTTTCAACTGATACCTAAATACCTAAATTTGCACTTCTTTAAGTCACAGTTTAAAATACTTCCCACTAGAATCTTGGTTTTTCAGTGTTATAGTATTTGTAGCAGAAATATTAATATTGATCTGAAGAATGCATGAACAGGAACATCTGTTAGTAAAAGCAACAGGAAGGGCAATAGAGCAAAGTGATGGAAAATCCCCAAAACATTTTGAGAACCATGGACACACTGACAGCGATCAAACAGAGAAGCACTGGAATGTGGTGTTTGCATCACCAGGAAGGTTGTGCCCTAGGAAGCCCACAGCATGGATTAACAGAGGACCCGTGCCCTGACAGGGGGAGGAGACCAGTGAAGTTGCACCGTGCTCTATGTGTCCCTTCTTTTCCTGTTCACACAAAAGGGAAGATGACTGTAGCCAGGAAGACACCCACAGCAGGCAAACCCAGGAAACAGCCTGCAAACTGAGATTCACCTAGGGTGAGATAAGCAAGACTAAGAGGTGAAAGGATGGACCATATCAGTGTGCTTGATTGCCAAAGGGTAGAGCAGGCCTACACAAAAAACAAGGCATCACAGATGCACAAGTCAAGCAACGTGGTGAGAACTTGGTGGGTGTCTTCCAGGGACACAACTGATCCCAGCCAGATCCCTTCTTGGGCACACATCTCTTAACCCCCTTCTTAAAAGCATGGGGGCTGTGAGAGTGGGAATGAAAATGGTAAGAAACAAGTGTGGGACAAACCAGTTTTGTTTAAAACGGATACCACCTTCTCTTTCCATAACGTCTCTCTGAGGGGTTTTTTGCATTAATTTTCTTGTGTTAACAAGTAACGTGAGCTTCTCGGATAATCATTAGAACCTCAGAGTTGAAACCTCTGGAAGAAAACTGTGGAATATACAACAAAATCACAAGAACTAGCAGGCAATACTGCAAACATTTTAACGCACTAGCACATAAGAAGGGCAAGTGATGGAGAGCCCCACTGCTGTTTATTATACCTAGTTAATGATTTTTAAAGTACAATTTGCTCTATCAAAGTGTTTAAAGAATGTTTGCTTAAAAATACCTCACTTTCTTCCCCGTTTTTAAATGTTCTCCTGACACATTTAAATGGGCTCTATGAAAACCTCCATCAGCAGTGCAAGTTAGATAAGGTTTAGGGTCTGATTGTATGTTAATTATTTGCACAGGGACAATGTTTTCTGAAGAGATGGGGGAAGGAATATACAGTAATTATGGCCTGCCTCTAAAAATGGGACAGATTTACCAGAGGGGACAGTACTTATAACATCAAGAGACCTGTCAGTGTTAGTGCTTTGCCATCACATGTCTGTGTGGGTTCTTTCTCTGCCTCCACATCCACAGAAATCTGGGGATGTTTGCCCAGGGAAAGCAGCTCTTCATCTGATACAGAATTAAGGAGCTAATGCAGTTTGCTATTACTATTTGAGCCAAACATTAGGAAAGGCAAAAGAAAAGAGAAAAATAGAAAGGAACAGGGCAGTGTTGTAGGAGAGAAAACCTGGAGCTATTCTAGATTAACAATTTCCTCACAGAATTAAAGCTGAGAGTTACCTGAAAATAAATTGACTTTTATGCTGAAATTAATTGTTCTCACAGATCTGGGGGGGAGGGAGGGTGGGGAGGGTGAGTGTCACATCAATATAGCTACAGCTGGGTAACCACTCGGGTAACCACTCTGCTAATGCTGTAGTGCAGATCCTCACACTACAAACTAGCTTTAAGATCTGGTCTCTTGTTTCTGCACAAGAACGCTTGGTTCATTTACAGGTGTGAATCCTACCTGAACAGTTTACACCAACACACCAATAATACAGACACCTCTGCAGTTGTATAGAAGTTTCTCTGTGATGCTATACCTTTTTCCATGTGGGAATACTCTGATAGTGGACAGAGAGAATCAGTGCTGAAATCAAACTCTTTCACATTATTTTCAAAACAATTTGTTGCTGCAGTGCTGCAGAGTGCCTGCTTCCGAATGCTGGTTGCTCTTCAAACACCATTTGCTGTTTTCTGGGATTTATGACTGAAAGAATTAAAACCAAAGAAAACTAAAATAGATCCCCAAAGGACACTAATAGCTCCTTCAAGCTCTGCCCCATTCTAGATCTTATTATTACAGTAAAATATTCTTAAGATAGTAGATACGACTTTCTAAATTTAAACATTTTTTACTAAAAAGTAAATTCTAATTCATTATACAAATACGCCGTATCCCAAACACAATGATCCACGCAAATGATAACTAGGTGATCATTTGGCCCATTTGTACATATATTTAAAAAGCAGATGAAAATTTGGGCCACTGTAAATGTATGTGCAGGCCATTGTTTTGCAAACATAGGACTAATGCCCTGGAAACTTTCAAATGCCCAATGGCATCAGTGGGAATTGAGGGATTTCGGCGTTTGGCAGAACTGAGTCTTTTCTACATATGGGTATAAACACATTTGCTTGCACATAGAGAGGTTTTGAATAAAACGCAGATGGTGGACAATAACTTCCTATTCATCTGGACATTCTCGGCGATGACATTCCTGACTATAGTTTTAATGTTATAAATTAAGATTTGGTAGTTCCTTTAAACATAGTTCATTTATTTTCTAAGGATTCTGGATTGTGGTTCTCAGCAAATTAAGAAAACATATTTCCAGCCAGCAGACCAATCATAATATTAACTCTCTCACACTTGCTGATAACCTTTAAGGAAGCTCTGCCTATTTATATCACAGCCATGAAAATATCCAAGAAGCACATTAATTAAGAGTGCTAATAAAAAATAAAGCCTTCAGTCATATGTTCCATTCAGTCACTTGCACCCATATATTTTTAAAATGAACAAAATACATTCGCAGTTTGACAGGGAATTATTTTAAGGCCCTAGTATCCCTTAGAATCTCTTCTCACGTCTTTAGATGTCTGCCTCTCGCTCGCGCGGGCTGAAATGTCTAGACATCCAAATTAAGGAGTGACCAATCACTGACAGCCTGATCTCTCTGCGTACAAGGTCAGCGCTACAGAGGCACACACGCGCGCACGCGCACACACGCTGGCAGCAGGCACTGCACAGGAGACCTTTATTTGTGCACAAAAATATTGATGTTGCTAAGTGATATGCAGGCAGGCACTGGCCAGAAGTCTTTGTGTTTGTTTGTTTATCTCGCTGTGTCTTCTTTCCCGAGTAAACAATGCAACAGTGATGCCGAGATGGAAGAACCCATCTAAATTAAAACAGCTATGGAACCTAATTTATTATGTCTGCATGGTATCAACCTACTGCTTCTTTTTTTTTTATTTTGTTCTTTTAAGTCAGAAGGAAAAAATTTAGGAGGAACTTGAAAGGACACATCGTGAATGGTCCCAATCACCCCACTTTTCTTCAGTTAAACAATGAAAACAATTTATTTGCAAAGGTCCCTCTGCATCTTAAGCTTGCTGACCAGACTTAAGGAAAATTTTGGTATTAAAATAAATAACCTGTATTAAATTCATATATCTAGTCACTGGAATAAGGGGCAACCTGACAATAGTATCTCATCACACCACATAATAAGTGTGGATAGACTTTCCTTATCTACAAATTCAGTCCAGTTCCATTCAGTTCAATCCCCCCAAAACGAACACACAAACACACAAAACTGTCTTGAGTTTTTTTCAAAACAAATTTGAAAAACTTTATCTTTTGTGGTACTAGGACAAGGTTTCTGGAAGCACAGCTGTCCAAGACAGAGACCTTGTTCAGAGTTTTCAAAATAAGTTGGGAGTCAGAGTAGGGAGAACCTTGGTTTCCTTTGTCACCTCCCCTGGGTGGCTTTCAAGGCTTCTGGGGTGCCCCAGCAGTGCTGCAGACCCCCAAGCTTGTGAGCCCCCGCATCCAATGGAGTTTCCCAGGGGAGGTGCCCAGGTGAGATCCTGGGGTGCTCTGCAAATGCGGGTCCCAGACTTCACCGCACTGTCTGCAAGAATGCTGGGAGGAAGTTGGCCCAGTCTCTTGTTGGAAGTTTCCAGATTCCCAGGATTTTTTATAGTCAACATGGTAGACCCATTAGATTGCTAATCCTTTTTTTCAACAGAAAAATATTTCACAGAGTTTTGCCATAACAGCACCACCACTGAAGCGAGGCCACTCTCCCCCTCACCTACAGGCAGTGCTTCCGACACCTGGAACTACACAGAACATATTAGGAAAATAGTGAGTGTATTTCGACTCTGATTTTATTTTAGCAGCAAGTTACAAGGATGACTACCAATGGCAACTGGCTGTGGGAAGCACACCTTGAGGAACGTTTCAAAACCTTTTACACCCTACTGGAACAGCAAAAGCCTGCCCAGCAATATAAAGACGAAAATGAGCTGAGAACTAACATAAAACAGCAATTCAGGTAACTTGGTTTTGGTTTCACTCTAGGTTCCTACAAGTCCTGTAATAAATCACAAGACAGGCATAAACTTCTGGGTTTAATTGCCATGCACATACCAGTTCCTCCCAAACTCTTTTTCTCCCTCTCCCACTAAAGCAACAGCCAGTTTACAAACCCAGTATTCTGCCAAGTGCCTACATTTTGGATGTCTTGATACATAACCATATCCAAAGCAGTGCTGCTCCAAACCATCTTCCATTCAGCCAGCCAAACCAGACACGGCAGCCATCAGTCTAGCAGGGACAGGACAGCTCAGTCCCTTCCTCCCTACATCGGTAATTTGCCAGCTGAGTCACCAGCCCTTCTCTGCCCCAGTTTGTCCATCTGTACAATATTAATTGTAAAAATACCTTCCAAGCAAAAAGCACTGCTTTAGATTCCAGAAATCAAAGACCAGAAATGTCCCTGTTTTGGACAAAAGCAATTCTTTGCCTTATTCTTGAGCTGCTTGCATGGCCAGCACTGGGAGTAGACCATTCCTTCAGTAATCACGAGGTAAGTGTACTAATTCTTATTCACCCAATCAATACTTTCCAGTAAAACATTATTTCTGAAGATGTACTCTGGACAAAAATGAGGGAAATAAATAAAACATATTTTCCTCAGAAAAGCTGTATGTTAATTAGAAATGTTCTTTTCTAACAGACTTCTATTTGTGGGAAGAATGAGATGCTGCAAAGAACAGACATCGAAGGACCTGACTTGCCTTCAACTACAACATGACCACTCAGGCAATCAACACACACTGTGAAGAGTACATAATCACATATGAACTTATTTATGTTGCTCTTCTTCCTCTTTTCTTAAAAAGCATTTAACATCTCACTAAAATTCTAATTGTCCTACTGAAAGTTCATGCTTCTGAATTTGTCCAGAGGAGAAAGCTTATTCACAAATAAACCTTTCAGGATGGAAAAGTGACAAGAAAGAAAAGATCAAGTCAGACAAGTATAACTGGAAATTCAGATGTAAAGATTTCAAATATTTCAAAAGATGTCTTGATAGGTATATTCCCACCTCATTCCAAGGAAATAAGATTAGCATGTATTACTGAGAATTTTATGCCTCAGTAGAAGGCCCTAATTATATTTCATACTGCTCTGAAGATTCCTGTAATATACACACATCTTTAATGTGGAATTTTATACCCTATTTATAGCATATAGGCTCTTTTTGATATTATTACTTTTCTATGAAAGTTCCTTTGAAGTAAGGTAATTACCTTAAGCGAAATATTTAGCCTGTTGTGAGAACTGAACCATAAGATTTGTGTAGAACAAGTAAATCATGTAGCTAAATATAAAGGTTTCCGAGCCACGAGTGGGGATGGAAACATTAATTACGAAGACAAAGCCAAGCATGCATTTTAAAAGTAATTTAAAGTGAAAGCTGATAAATCTGTATGGTGCTACACCGTGTTTCATTCATGCTCCTAAAAACTATTTGAGCTAAGCACTAAAGAGAGTAAAATAATTTCGTTACTAGTTACTATCCTTAGTAAAGCCACAGACCTGGCCAGAGTCTGGCTTTAACTGCCAAGAGCTCAGGAGGAGTTGCTAAGATGGCTAATAATGATCTGCAGAATCTTATCCCCAACCAGAAATGGTGTATCATTAAAGACTTGTAAATCTGGATTCTTCCATACTAGATGAACAAGTGTCTTTCTCTGCAAAGCTATGAATCTCTTTAGTGGGATAAATCATAGAATCAAATTAGGTGTGGCTACCATATATCAATATACAAAGTTATGTCATTTTTATATTGCATTTGATCTAGGACTGGTCCACGACCATTTTTATTTGACAGCAGCGTTTTAAAGAGACGTCACTTGTAGTGAGAAGTCACCAGCAGACTCCCCTCTTCACCTCCTCAGGCACAGTTCTTTGAAAATACCTAAAAGTCCAGGATGTTAAAAAATGATGCCATATGGATCTGCAATTTGTCATGCAAACGTTGTCCCTCATAAGCAATGCATAGCATAACACATGATACCAAAACTTCAAGATGTAACAGAGCCATACGTACTGTGCATATACTCACACACACACACACAAAAAAGACCAGTCAGGCAATGCAGGACCACAAAACCAATTTATTATCATTTTTCACAGAGGGAAAAAATTCACCTAATCTACTGCATCCAGACTGCATGCACTTGAGTAATCTGAGAATTAAAGCTGCTGTTTCTCTTATATTTTTTGCCTAAGCAAAAGTCTAGCTTCATATTAAGAATGCTTAATAAAACCAACACACATTAGAAACAGTCAGCAGAGAGTGCTGCAATTAGATGCTTGCACAGTGCTTCCCTCTGTGCCTACATGCAAATAATTTTCATCTTATACGGACTTTCAGAATCTTCGTCATGGTGCTGCAGTAAGAGAGACCTCCTCCCTTTTTGTTCATGTGAGAAGCATTGATTGCTTATCACCATTAGTTTATACAATAAAACAAAATTACTTGTAAGTTGGCTAAAAATATAAAGCTCCGCACTCCATGTGGGATCTTATTTTAGTCTAACTGAAGACACTGATACTGCGGTTTCATCCCCCAAAACTTAGGGGTGGAGGAAAGACTAGGACTAAAAAGGCAGATGAGATACGGGTCCATAAGGATACAAAATGCCAGAAGAAACATTTAAGATGACAGAAGTATCTACATAGACTATATGAAACATTTTCCATTACAGAATATAAAAATGCTATTGAGTGTGTGCTTTTAGGGGGGGGTGGGAGGGGAATGTTTGGACTAATAAGGGCAATCATAGGGAAGACAGGCATAGAATATCCTCTCTATTGAGTTAGTCAAATGCAAAACTCACTCTGATTGCTGTGGGATTCTCTATATAAAGCCAGAGTCTACTGAGTCTACTGAATGCTTCATGTTCTCAGTGTAATTCCTTCCATCTGAGCGAACGACGCTCAGCATTTTATAGGAGGCACTCTTCCATCGTGTAAAATTGGCTGCACATAACTTGGCTACAATGTCTGCGATTCTCTGTATTCGTATTCTTCCTTCCCAGAGTAACCTACTGAAGGGACTGCAGCATGTACATGAAAGAAACCAAACCGTCAGGAGGAAACTTTAGGAGGGAGTAGGAGAAAGGATCTGAACCGCAGGCTCAAGAAGAGTTGAGGGAAGGAGGGACCTCTGGAGGTTATCTTGTCCAACCTGCCCCTGCTCAAGCAGGGCCACCCAGAGCCAGTTACTCACAGCTGTGTCTGGCTTCTTCCAGCCTTGCTCTGGCAAATGAGAGGCTCAGTCTGAGGAGAATAATTGCAGCTGTCTCACCTCACCCCAGGGATGCTACAGGACATAATCCTTTCCTAAACCCCTTCCACACTTTATCTTTTATGAAAAGTTCAACCTTTCTTTAAAAGCTTCCAGTCAGAGCCTGGTGGCATTTGACATCAGCTTTTCTGATGCCACAGTCTGACAAAGGAGAATTCCATTTTGTCAGAGCTTTGTTCCCACTACCATATCCTAGCCCGCAAACACAGCAAAATGTCTCTACCAGAAGCGAGTATGCAAACAAACAAAAAAATGTTACAAAAATATTCAGTGTGAAGGAAAGCCACACCCACCATCTAGGTCTGTCCAAGTCCATCTTTTCAATGTATTTATATCCTCGTGTTGCAGGTTTGTCGGTTTATTAATTGAGAATTTGTCTGTGAGAGTCTCTTGCACATTCATTGCAGTCTTTATAAAGATATTCCTTGCAAATGCCTCGAGGTCACACTTAAAACCATGGTGTGAACTATGCCAGACATCGAATTTGTGAAGGAGCTTCTCCCAGGCCCGTGCGTGCTGTCTGCCTCTCTGGGCAGAGCAGTTCCACGGGGAGGTGCAGCTACAGCAGGCCCTTCCCTGACGTCGAGCAGCCGCCGCGTCTCCTCTCGGTCACGGCTGATTCCCACGAGATGCCACGGCACAATTTAATCTGAGCTTAATCTGAGATTTTAAATGATGACTCCTTTACTGACGCAAAAGTCTGCCAGTGCACTGCCTCGCTACACATCTCTCACGATTCACTTCTCTCACGGAGTGTCTCTGCAATTTTCCCTGGATCAAAACACTGCCGGTCTCTCCCTGCTGACAGCAGAGCACCTGTTACTTTAGAGCTCTTCTGCAAAACAAAGTTGCAGGAACTTGGAAATAAAGGTAGTTTTAGGTTGTGTGATCTACCTGAAACACCACTCAGGCAGTGAAACACTGAAATGGTAGGGAGTTGGAAATAAAAGGAAAAAAAAAAGACATAAATTAAGAGTGTGGTTTGGGTTTGGTTTAAGGTTTTTCAGCTTTGATTCTTGTCAGTGCTACTAGTGCTTTGATTTAGATCAGTTTTGAAACAGTCTTGAAATCTTTAGTAAGAAATTTAAACTGAAATGAAAAATTAACACTGGCTCATCAGTACAGCCTCTCAGTTACACAAAATCTCCAATAACAAGTTGGAAAAAGAATACGATGACATTACTTGTAGCCATGCATGGAGAGAAAAACAACCTTTTGCCAAAAGCTAAGTAATGGTTTCCCCCTCTTTTCACTATCTTTATGGTTTCTACCACCTTTTCTGCCTGAGCCAATATTTCAGCTGGCTATCTGGGAGCATTCTGCAGAGAAGCTCCCACACTGCGGGATGTGTCCCTGCCTGTCCACGGCTGGGGAGAAAACAGTTAAGTTCAGCAGCAAAGTGACAAGAGAGGCAGCAGCCTCCGGCAGCCATGGGAACAACAATTTCTACAGACTAGAGGCTGAAATTTCAGAGGGAAATAATCCCAACTGTCACAGCCAGGTCAGAGAGCAGGGCCCCAATGGCACTGGCTTGAGTTTTAAGGCAAAATGTTACTGCAGACATGTGTGGACCTGACTTTACCATCCTCTGAAGGGCCATAATAATGACATCCACATACCTGTGAGAGGTAATAAAAAAAAGCAGGAATTTTGCCTGCACAAAATGTAAACATCAAAACAGATGGCGCAGTTATGTTAATCAGTTAATGTTTGCAGAGTGCTTTGAAGATGCAAAGCACTGTAAAGGTACTAAATACTTACAGTCTTGTCTAGACATCATCAGGCTCATTTTTAGATTGCAACCTTTTCAGGCCAAACAGAGCCTCTCTGTATATGGTTGCACTGTTCCTTCTGTAGCAGGCTGCAATCTCAGGATATATTTGCAAGAGAGGAATAACAGAGGAGCAGCTCCTGGAGATGGAAAGCTCAAGCCAACATCTGCTAAAGCAACATGAATTAGCACAGCAGAGAGTAGGGCTAAATATCATCAGGGAATCAGATGGAAGTCAAAACGTTCTATACCAGATTTCACCAGAGAAACAGGTAAAAGTTGAGGCTGTCACAACAGATAATCCCTTAAAAACCAGTTTGCCATGGTGGTTAGAACTATTTACTTGCACTAACAAGCCCTGATGAGAAAAATCCATCTTTGACAGAATAAACTGTGTATGTAGACTTAACAGAGCTGTGAGAAGTGCAGAGGCAATCTTCATCATCCATACTCCAAGTATGGAATTTAACAAAGTGAGTTATGAACAATGAGATCACAGGTTTTGTTGAGGTTTGGGGAAAATCCATCTAAACCATTTCAAAACTCACACTTTTTATTTGCTCTAAGGAATGTGGAATGCAAATAAAATTAAACTCCAGGGACTTACTCTGCAATAAGCAAGCCTTCTGTGTCAGATTGCATTGCAACCTAACCCAAACCTTACTGTTCTGACATTAAGAAACCACAGATCTCAGAAACCTTTTCCACTCACATTTCCTCATCAGCTCAGACTTTAAATGGGGAAAGAAGTCTGGTGTTACACAAAAGGTGCAGACAGCTGAAACACGTAATCCTTATTCATACCCTAAAAATAGACCCAAACTGACCACCCAGTGCATAACCAGTGCTACTGAGCATGGAATTGGAGTTGGAGATTTCAGTTCAGCTGGCGGTGAGGAGCTGGCATGTGGAGCCAGCTTCCAGTCCCTCAGAAACAGCCCCACTGACCCATTCTGAGGCAAAATGTACCAGACCCACAGGGAAATAGCACCCCTTTGGCTTGAACAGAATCCCATCTCTGGCCAGGGGGCTTGGAGTCAGGATAGAAAAGACTAAAGGAAGAAAGGTGTGTTTGTGTTTAGGAAGTTGATCTTTTTTACCCTAAAAATAAAACAATTTTTTTCCTTGGGTTTTTTTTTCCAGACTGGGAGAAAAGATGGCTTTATTCTTGTTTGCACTTTTGGACCATCCCCCAAAATCTACCTTCTTACTGTGCTGGGAGGGCATGCCAGGAGTCTGCAACTAACTCACTATTCCCATAAACAGCTGTATAACAAAGGTCCTATGCTGTAGACTCGCAGAAATACTAATGACAGGTAAGATTATTTTCCTGCTTTTGAGGTTTTTGCTTGTTTCCCAGCCTCTTCACTTCAGTTGTTAAACATTAATTTCGAAGCAGAAGAAAAGCCTTAATATCATTACACCTCTTATTTCTCAATTTGTTCTCAAATAATGTCTGTCACCTTCCCAAAAAGAAAACTTTAATTGGAAAAGGATTAAAATAATAAAAAAAAAAACTTGAGTCCTTTGTAGTGGCAGAGCACATTAAAGAGCAATGCCAACACCATACTGACTTCTTTCTTTCCAGGGAAAGCATTGCCTCTCCTTCTGTGTTTCAAACAGCATGTATATCTCATAAGCCAAATTTTCAGTCTCATCTTAACTGGGTTACCAACTTTCCTTGCCTGTAATTTTGCATATGCTCACATAATTATGTCCTGAAATTTGCAAATACAATTACTTGCTGACACACTTTGTTATCTGAAAGATAAAGTATTTGATTGTATCCAATGAAAACAATATTAAGATGGGGAAGCAAACGTGTTTTAGCAAACCTAATGCACTAACTTAAGCTTTTGTTGTTTTATGGAAACATGATCCTCTAACAGCCTGTCTACACCCTGTAGAGAAGTATTGTCTAGAGACCTTACATTAAAAGCAGGAAAGCCACATCGCTGCATTACCACGCTTGCACTTGCCTGGTAAGAAATACAGCTACTCAGGAACAATCACCTCTTCATTTTTTTAAAACAGGGAAGTTGGCTCGCATAAAAATCATCAAGTTAATAATGGTATATTAATGGAGTCACAAAACAACTAACAAAAAGGTGCTGCCAAGTTAAACTAGTTTAGCATTCATATTGCATCTTGATATTTGTAGGTTCACTACATGTAACAGAACTTCTTGATTTCTCTCCCAAAGAGAAAATTTGCAAAAAGTGTTAAATAAGAACTCCTGATCAGAAGAGCAACTGTCAAGATACTGAGCTACAGTTTAGCAGAACTAAGAGGTTTTTGACTGAGTTTAGTTAGATTTGTCAGCAACTTCTGAAGCTACATTTATTTCTCATTAGCTCAAATTTAGCAAATCTTCTATTATCGAAATTGAATAGGAAATCCTTAAAACTGCACATTGGCTCTCTGTGGGGCTGGCCCTCTCTCCCCGCAGTCTCACAGAGTTCTCGTTGGATTTCCTAGTGCTCACCATAAATGCAAACAAGTAACTGGAAAATCCAGATGGGGTTCAACTGTATTTCAAGAACAGTTATGACATAAGACTTTCTTGATACAGAGCACAGATGTGATGGGGAGATTACACTAACAACTCACCTTGGTTAGCAACTTACAGGAGAGACTGCGAGGTAGGGGTAAGCAGCCTGTCAATTACATTAAAAGATATAATTAATAAAATCCAAATAATTTTAAAGAAAAAATTACCAGTGTACTTACAGGCTTTATCAGTAAGATCATGAAGAAAAAACTTTTTATTAACAATATTATTCTCTGGGTTTAAACATACTGTCATCAATGGAAAAAAATACTCAGAGCCTGGAGTCATTTGTTTTAGGTCTTGAAACTGGCACTGAATAAAAACACAGCCAAACACACAGAGAGATATTTAACAAATTAATATTATACGGAGTCAATCAACATAACATGAGTTAGCATTTCAAACTATTCAGAAATTATGGCAGCACTTATATCAGGAGAGCTTAAATATTCTTTTTTCTTTAATTTTATCTAGTTTCAAAGCCTTCAGGGATCATGTGTTTAAGCTTTTCTTTGCAACTCAGAGAGCTGGAAATTAACCTTTTCTACAGTGAGACCAAAATTCTTAAGTATTTCTATAATCAGTAGCTTTAGAAGGCAGTTTTTGAAGAAAATGCCAATCAATGCATGACTACAGAGGAAGACTGTAAGAGCTGGTAACTAAAATCCAGCAAAGACAACGCACCATAAATTGGATATTAACTTCAGGAAGACTCAAACAGCAAAATTTTAGTGAAGTCTTGAACAGTGTCAGCTCCCAGCCGTAATCCAGAGTGTCTGCACCGTGCTGACCACATCACAGACACAGCATCATAGCAGTGCATAGTTAGAGGACAGGTAGCCACTGGAAGCAGCTCAGTATTTACAGCTGCATTTGACACCAGTGTTAATATACGAGGGTCAACCTGACTGCTTTGTGTACCAAAACTCCTCGGTGACCATACTCAGTCATCCATATCTAAATGCTCCAGCAGCTCAGGAGGAAGCCTACACTTCATCAGACCCATTCACAGGACACATCCTACCAGCACGCAGTCCTTGGCCACCAGGGACAAGCACGACACTTTTCCCCGTGAGCTGCCAAGTGTTGCTCCTGAAACCAACCTGAACTCGTGTTTGTATTCCAGACTTTTGTTCCCATTGCAGCTATGCAGGATCAAAAGCTGTTTACTCCTTTGCCTTAGTAGGTTCTACACCAACGGGATTTCAGGAGAATGTGCCAAGACCGCCAATCAGGGCTTTCATGTTGTTGTTAGAGCCTAAGGAGGGATGACACAGTGTGTTTACAGCTCGTGAGGCTCTGAACTCTCCAGTTCCCTGGGCAGAAGAAAGACAGCAATGATCACAGTCCCCTGATTATGGCTTGCATTTTGGAAATGTTCAAATCTTTGCAACCTTTCCATGGTATTCAATTCATTTTGACCAAAAACTGCTCCAGAGGGCAGTTGGGAAAATATTAAGCCTCTCCTTATGCAGTGAGAATAAAAATAAGAAAATGCAGGCTACGTTCAATATAATAAATGCCTAAGAAATTCCTCTCTGAGTTGATACTTTGACTCTACTAACTACATTCACAGGAGACAAATTATTTTGGCATATAGAGATAAAAAATTGTGTCATCTCAAGTTAATGTTTTACCACAATTATCAGAAAATGTTATTTTGACCTTTAAAAAAAATACAGTATTTTCAGACTTTCACCCACTCTTAAAACTTAATTCTAAGCGCTGTACAACAGTTCTTGCAAGTTAGATAAATATTTTTACTTTGCAGACAAGGAAACAAGATAAAAATTTTAAGTGACTTCTCCAAACCATTATTAGACCTGAAGAAAATTTCAGAAGACTTGATCCTGTGTCTTGTATTGTCCATTAATCAACATTCCTGACAGAGTGTGTAAGTATAAACTATCACCCCATAAATGTTTACATTATATCTACTGAATGGCTACATAAGTTGAATAAACTGCAGTAAACTAATCTCTAACTGGGTTGCTTTCCTGTTGGGTCAGCATCGCAGTCTAGGTCACCACACAGCTGTATGAGAACTGTCACAAGGAAGTGGGCAAGAACATGTGGCCGGAGGTGGAGAGCAAGACCAAGTGCAGACAGAGATAAAATTAGACACAGAGAGCAGACAGTGATCTAACAAAGTCCTCTGGCTTAGCCACAGGGTGCTGTATGTTTTTTTTATTCATGCATAAAAACATAGAAATATGGGGCTGAAGAATTCACATATTAACTAGCCCGACCCTCTACTCTAAGGCAAGAACAAGCGCATGCACACTGCCCATGGCTGATGACTGTCTGAGCTGTTCTCAGCTCTTGTGAGGATACTGCAGTGAGTAACCCTCAGGTAGCCACTGGTGATGTTTTATCATCTCAGCAACGGAAAGGTCTTAGAGACTTTTAGCCTAAATCACCTCTGTGGCACAGTAAATTGATTTCTTTGCTTCCTCTGGAAATTTTGGCAAGCCATTGATTACTGACACTTAAATACTGACATTTTGCATATCAAAGACTTATGTCCCTTCTGGTCTCCTTTTTTCCAATCTTTTCTCTGTGGTTACCTATTTGAAATCTTTTATAATTCAGAACTTTCTCCACTTCAGTTTTGTCTCTTGAAGGGAGGGAACTAAAACCAAACACAATATCCCGCTAATGAGGATCAGTACCAAACATAGCAGGAAAAGACTTCCATTGTCTGACAGCTGATTTATCCTTAATGGAACAGTAAACGCCGAGTGAATTCCAACAATATATTTTTATGTGGAGAATAAAATTAAACATGATGCAAGGAAAGTCCCTGCTCTACTTTTGAAACAACATAATTACACACACATTCTCACACACATTATAATAGTGCTAGCTGCCTGTATGACCTACAAATTTCATTTCTTGTTATGTACTTTTATTTATTCAACATTCTTCATTGTTCAGAAATGTTGTGTGCCATGACCTTGTCACTACAGTCAGAAGACTGAGTAGGAACATCCTGGATGAGACAAAAGTTGCACCTGTCCATAACTGCAAGGACTAGCCTTTCAGACATGGCCTCTCCAGCCACTTCAGAGGAAAGAAATGAAAAAAGAGAGCAAGGCTCCTAGCAGCAAGGCTTCCAGTGAACAGAAAAGATGTGGACCAAGTGCCAAAGGTTCACTGCTGCCGTGAACTAACATAAGCAGGTGTTTGGGAGCAGGTTTTTCTATTTTCATAGGACTTCCCATACTGCACACTGCCAGTGGTCAGAGGGACTTGCATACACAGGTTTTTTTGCCAACTTCATCTCTTTCTGTCAAAGATGAACCTGAAAGAACTGAGAACTGCAAGCTGCCAGAAAAACGGGAATCTGGAGAAGTGTCTGCTTAAACTACTGGGTGTGTGGACTGATCAGCACTGGCTCTACTGCTCTTTGCTTTTTTCCAGATTATTTTTCTGCCAAATAAGTTCCCGGAAATACTTCACAGTAGTGGAAAACATCTGCATTTGCACAGCTCAGGACAGGAAAGAGTGGCTGGACAGCACGAGCTGAAGTCACCACCACTGACTCAAATGTGAAACCAGAATCTTTAGTCCCTTTGGCCAGGCCTGAGAAATCCCAAAGAAAATCAAGAAATCAGTTCAAACAAAACTATTTTTATATCTTAAGAACCTGCAGATCAATTCATATTGATTATCTGAATATTGCAAACTACATGTTTTCTCATGACATTTGTTGGGCTTCACTCAAATTGCCTCTCACACCTCATCGTAGCACAAGCAATCTATAATGTTTTTGCAAATTAAGGCAATGGATTTCCTTTAATTTCAACCAGCGGCTGTTGAAGCAGACCAATAAACAACAACAACGCAGTTCCCACTGAGCTCCAAAAAAAGGCTGCAAATACATTTAACAACCTGCAGCATAAACACATCTTCTGCTTTTAACCACCACTGAATACCTTTCAGAAAGTGTTTTTGTTACTTGTGCATTTGAAGAGAAGAAAGGCTTTAAAGAACACAACTGGAATGCCTCTTTTTCCAATGGACATATCCACACTCCCTGCTGCAGTGCATCTCCCAGATGAATCAGCAATCCACAAATACCAGCAGCTAACCAACTTTCTGAAAATGAATTCAGTCTGATTAATTTAACATCTACGTATTTTAACGTGGAAACTTTAACTTGGGGGATATGTGACAACTGGTGGAAGTCACAGAAGCCTGTAATTGTGTCTTGCTTGGCTTAAGGTATTTCCATAACACACTCCCACTGTTAGTACTTAAACTAACTCAGACATCTGAGCAGCGTGTGGCGTTTGACAGATTGCTGGCTATGCCACTGAGCTGAGGTTTAAAGGGTCCCGCTCATGTGGACTCACACCACAGCGAGCCACCACAACTCTTTTTGCCACCATCCTACAAAACATCGTTGCGTTGATCCAGAATAACAATATCCAGAATGTTTTTTCCTGTAGAGTTGTTTTTCCACACAGATCTCTCCAGCGATGGCTCAGCAGTTCGGCCTTGCCAGCAGTGTCTTACTGCCAAACCCTCAGTGGTGGCAGGCAGATGCAGAGCCAGAAGGCTCTTGCGCTGTCTTCGCCAAGGAAGCCACTGTCTTACTGAGTTACGCTCTCAGGAGGCAGCAACCTCTAAAACTCCCCTTGAGCTTAGCTAAGAAATGCCACCACAGTAGCATATATAACATGCTGAGGCAGCTTCCAACTTAAAAAACGTACAAATAAAAAAAGAGAGAGAAAAATCAACCTGAAATGTTTTAAAAGAATGAAACTTGAATTAAAAACTAAACTGTGTTTCTTTATAGTACTGAGGTACCTGGTGTTTCACCAAATTTGCAATTCATCCAAGTAGCACTGAATTTGTATAAAATAAATGAAACCAATTTTAGTCTTTGCCATCTTTAGTAAAAGTGATGGGCTTCAGTAAACTATAACCCACTGCTTGGAACAGGAGTCCTTAAGGAGACATCTCTAGCCAAGAGGTACAAGCCAAGAGAGCTGGTGATGCAAGCCCCACTGCCTCCTTGCCCCTGAGACCAGTCTATCGCAAAGTCTGGTTAAATTAAATCAAAGCCAAACCTTCCCTGTTGCTGGTGCAGAGTGTCTCACATTCATCCCAAGTGACAACTGTGCCTTAGATTAAATCCGTAAAAAAACAGGATATGCTGGGGAAGAGCTGGTGTACATCTGCCTGCCATTTCAACTCCACTTCCAGCTAGGGTAAGCAGGAGTCACTGGGAAGGTATTAACACTGTACTTCAGCCAGGACCATCCCACCAAAGATACATAAGAAATGACTAACAAAGGAGACATCTGTTTGTGCGGTGTGGAGTGTCACTGGGAGAATCATCATTTTGGCTATGTACAAATCCACTTTTCAGTGTAAGTTTGCAGATCTCAGCATGGTGCTGGACTCGGGGCAGGGTAAAGTCAGTGGTTGGATCAGGTGAGGAGATTCTGGCATCAATGGTCAGGCAGTTTGTGAGAAACTCACTTTGCTTAATATCTCTGTTTCCCTCCCTCACTCTGTTCCTTGTCTTCTATTTTTGCTTTTGGTGGTTTTTTTGGTTTGTTTTTTTTTTTTTTTTTTTTTTTAACACATTGAGGCAAAGATTGAAGACTTCCATGCAGCTGTACAGCACACAGGTTGCCTGGCCATTTTATGATTTGTTTTCTGTTCTACCTTGCCTGGTTTCACAGTTTTTACTAGTGCACAGCACTCTAGAAAGTTTCTATCCCTGTTTCTAATTGCAGTGTATGTAAAATGTGCAAAGTTAAGAACAATAAACAATAAACAAAGATAAGAATAATAAATCACTATCAAACCCAGAAAGAAGAATTTGAAAATGCTTTGCCTTTATGCAGAAATTAAATGACTCAAGGGGGAGTTGGGGGGGGAAGCAAAGGTTGATTAGAGAAAGCTTACAAAAACCCCTTCCAAAACAGAGAGCACTTACCTGGGTAAGGAAAACTGCCTCTGCTGGCTTTAGAGAAAGCACTTGACCGTGGGCCTCCCCAAGCATCCCTGTCAGGCTAGAAAAAGGGTCTCTGCTCACCTCTGCTGACACCTGCAAGTACCTGCTCAAAGTGGAAACCTCACCAAGCAAGAGCAAGACACGCAATGTGGGGCAAGCAGTGACTCCTCATGCGAGGCTCTGCTGGGGTATGTAGGAGATCCAAGGAGCTAGGAACAACCTGATTCATCTCCAGTTCCACCTCCATCTAGGAAAAGATCTTCAGGTAGAGGCACTGCACTGCAACTCTTACGTTTCCTTGGTTTTCCTAAGAGCTTTCTGTAGGTTAAACTACCCTTGACTCCAACCCAATCCAGGGAAAGCACATGGTAATGAACTACAGCAGAATACCTTGTTCTATTGTAAATGTTTAACGTAGTCAGAAAACACCATGCAAAGAGTAATGAATCGTGCAGTCACTATTGTTACATGGCAACTGAGGAAAAGATAGCTGGAAAGAAAGGGTTTTACTACAGTTCAATAAGGGCAATGAGAAGTGCCTTAAAACAGGGCAGCATGATTTGAAATTGTATTTGTGCAGTAACTAACACTATTTTCAATGCAAGTGAGTGGAAACACAACCGTGCTCAGCTGCAAGAAAAAAATAGTAATATGCTTTCCTGCTGTCAGAAAACCTTCAAGCAAAATCTTTGTACACTGGCAGGGAAGTCCTTTGGTTCTGCTTCAGTCAAAGGAAAAAGTCAGTTCTACCCTGTGGAACAGCCCAAATTATTGCTCCTAAAGCAGTGACAGAAGGAAACATGAGGAAAAAAAAAAAAAGAGTTTGTGACAGTTTCTTGATTTTATTAGCTTAGGCATTCAGCTTCTGGAAAAGACGTACAAATTACTGTCTACAGTGACATTACCTCAGCTACATATTTGTTAGAGAAGCTGAGCAGCAGAGTCTGGGAAAAGTGTGAACTATTTCTCAAAGTAACCTCTTGTCCGTCTGGCACATTTCAGGGGACAGAACGTCTGGGTCACATAGGAAAGAAGCTGGAGTCTCTGTGAACCTTGACAGAGCCATGTTGCAAGCTGCATGAACTGCTTCAAATGAGGCAGCTGGGGGGGAGGGGGAGTGCCACTCTAAATTTCTCACAAAAGCAATTAAAATACTGTAAAGCTTCTAGAATAAGAGACCCAGCATTGCCAATCCTTGAAATTTTATTGCAAGTCTCATGATGCTCTATTTAAAGTAATGACTTTTGAAAACAACTGATTACCTTGGAATCAGCTGCCATTAAAGAAGGCCTCCAGCAGAGCTTACACAGAAGAGCCTGAGAAGCCTGTGTAGGCTGCAAAGCCTCAAGAAAATAACCTGTTTATTAAAGGTTCATGATCTTTAAGCTGATCATGATTTTAACAGACTGGCTCATTACTTTAACAGTTGGTGTAAGCCATATCAGAGAGGTGAAAAAGCCCCAACAAACCCTGCCTAAAAACTAAGCCTAAATGAATTCCTCAACAGCATGAGAAAATTGGCAGCAAGAATGGAAAGCTATCTCTGCATTGGCTTAACTTTGAAAGTCTCTCAACCAAACAAAAGAATATAAATCTCATACTTCTCTAAATCAAAGGGTAATAACCAAAATCAGCAGAACTCCAGAACTACGTTGGGCTTATGAAGCCATTCCCAGAAAGAAAGGTAATAAAAAGTGGAAGAGAATCTCTGGCTTGTTGATTCCAGCACGATAGCTGGAGCCTGGCAGTCAGCTGCAAAATAGGTGCAGCAACTTCAGAAACAGGAGATGTGGGAGCTGGTGGAAAACAGATGGATGGTTTGCCTACTATGCCAGGGAAGGTTATTTTTTGCTGCTTCTACTTCCATCCACACAAATTATAATATACATCCTGTGGATGTTGACTGTGAGGGAAGTGGGGCGAGAGGATCAGGCTGCGGCCACAGCAGTGGGAGAGAACTATCAACACTCATCAAAGGAGCCTGGATGGGAAAAAAAACAGTCTTCAAGTAGGCCAGATCAAGATAACAGGGATGTAACGCCATGAATAAACTATCACTTCCACCTTTGCTACATTTATCTCTTCCTTCATCATTATTTCTCCACTCCCCCCCACCACTCCTTCAGATTTCCAAGTAAGACAGAACATCGAGATGTGCACTTTAATTTAAAAGGGAAGGCAAAGAGGAAGACACAAAGAGATTAAAGCAATCAGACTTACTTCTCACTTGAAAGTTTTGTTTTTACAAAAGGGAGGAGGCTGGTCTGACTGTCAAGTCAACAGTGTTTTGTCAGGGTATCATTGCCACAAGCACCGGAGCACCTCTAGCCAAGAGCAGCTGAGCCTGCTGGCGAGAGCCACGCCAGAGACGGGAGCAAACAGGGCAGGGAAGTTCTTCCCATCCAGCCCATTTGGCAGATCACCACGGAAGAATAAGAACGGTGCTTTTCCCGCAGGAAAAGGGTCTGTTTATCTCTATTCGACACAGATAGGTATATCCTTTCCCTAGTCCTCCTCTCTGTAAAGCTGCTGTCATGCCAAAATACTGTTAACAATAAAAAGCACTTTTTTTTTTAAGAGAGAAATTAAAAATAGTTACAATCATACAAAGAATTCCTGGCAACTCTCAATGCCTGTTAGGTCTATCCCTGCTAAACTTTCTGCATGGAAATAATTTAGAGGTGGAAAGCCAGCCAGGCAACTCACAGGAGACTTGTAGTCCATATTTTTCTAGATTTTGGTCAATGTCTTATTTCCCATTTGTTTTTAATATACCCAGGATTCCTCCCAGACCTGCTAAGCTCTGCATCGCTTTTGTTCATTCAGTTTAAAATCTGTTCCACAGATACCAGAAAAAACCAAACAGAAAAAAGCTTTGGGGAATGGAGCACGGCTGCCATTAAAACTGCATTAAGCTTTCCCAAAGCCAGTTCCCCTGGTCCAACACACCTCTAGATAATGACCACAAAGCAGAAGGTTAGCAAGCCTGGTCTTCCTCATTTAAGTGACTGTACATTTAAATGGTTAGAGGGAAACACAGATGTCCTTAAAATGAGTCCGTGGACACATGTCAGCCCTGCGCCCAACAGCAGGGCCCAGCTTCAGCAGGGAGAAGAGACCAGGAAGGAGCAGTGGGATCCAGTCCAACCTTTCATCCACCTGTTCTGCAATGAGCAAACCAGAGTGGCTCAGAGGGGCTTGTGCCCCTACAAAACCTGCGTGAGGCCACTACTGCCTTGTACTAGTGTTGTTAACCATTTCTGAAGCTCCGGCAGATGTTTTTACTTTGAACCATCCTTGTCACAGGTCCTGCCCCATGACCCTCTGAGAGCTGAGCTGGTCAGGGCTGGAAGAAAGGATGCAGTGGTTTCCAGCAGCAGCTTTCGCAGGGCTGACAGTTGCTTTGCCCCGGCTGCAGAGACAAGTCTGCTGTTCAAGCACAGCCTAGCAAGGCTTTTTAAAGATGTTTTTGCTTCACTAGCAACTGTTTGAGTCAGTCGCTGATCAGACACAGAGAAGTTTCCACTGTGGAGACACAAGATAAATTGTTAATTTACTGGACTCTGTAACCATTTGGAAGAACTGGGATGGTGCCATGCCCAAGCTCCAAAGTCAGGCTGATGTGTTGCTTGTATAGTGTATGCTCATGAAATAACACTGTATAGACTGATAAATCACTGCATGGAATCTATTTATATGTGCCTGCTGAGATATATACTACCAGGTCGAAGCCTCGTGTACAAATGTAAATATTTAACAGCAAAACGGGTAAGATCGTGCCTGTATCAAAATATTTTTCACTCGAGGCCTTTACATAAAACTTACAACAGGCCAAATAAATGCTACTCTGTGCTTTACAGAATCTGAGGTCTGTTGGTGATTAGTATTTGTTTACTGAAAGACTCTATGTGCTATTTGAAGCTGACAGTTACCAACAACTCTCTACACACAACAGTCCTCAGAGGAATGTGCTACCCTCTTTAATGTTTCCTGAAGAGTCCCAGCTCTGTCCTGAGCTACACAAGAGCAAAGACGAGGCAGAGGTAGGACAGAACACGGCGCCATCACACACAGTACATACAGACATGTCATGCCCTACCAAGAACTGATAAGGCCGAAAACAATTTTCATGTAAGTAGCTCAATACTACAAATAAAAGTACACAAACGCATGTGTTGCATAAAGCTTTTCAAAGACTGTGTGTAGCTAGATATGAAATCAAATTAATGGCCAACATGATATTGTGTAAGCATAATTATCAAGATGATGGGATGTATTAAGATAATTTAAGGAACAGTAACAGGTTCGTAAATCTTGCCAGATATATTTATCAGATTGGAATATTTTGAAAACCTCACCAAACAAGCTCTGACTTTAGAAAGAGGAAGATTAGACTCTGCTATTGCACATCTCCTACAAAAACAAAACAGAAAGGTCAAAGCAGTGTGCCTGACATAAATTGCACTTGGAAATTTCATTACGGATTGGCACGCACTCTATTCACGGCATCATCTAAAGTTACCTTTATCCAGGAAACGAAAGATAAAAGCTTCCTCAATACTCAAGAAGTATCAAAAAAGGAAAACAGTATCTCAAGCGTAAAGCTGTCCAAAATGCTCAGTAAAACATGTTCTATCTATGAAAATTAGGCTCTAGTCAAAGGAATATTTAAATACTATTCTGCTTTCTAGCCTTCCCACAGGACCCAGCCATGCTTCCCAGGCACGGATCATGTCCTAACTCAGCACATAGCTTTAGCTCTTATAACACAACTGCACCTCCTTTTAGCCTGAGCTACACCAACAAAATTAAGCATGCCATAACTTAAGATTTAACAGTATCAAATAAATTCTTTAGCATAATTGTAACTGTAGTTGATATAAGATTCAATTTTGCCCATAAAGTACCAAAGGAATTTTGGCATATCTTGGGCAATGATTCAGTCACCTAGTAAGAAGAGAGCTTATGTCATATATAGTTTAGGTTAACATCCACACAGACCATACTAGGACCTCTCTGATGCAAAAGATTTTATTCCATTCCATGCTATGCTGTCAACAAAAATGTTTCAAGGCTTATTGTTTACAACATTTTAAGCCAAAAATAACTAAATGCGTCATAGTTGCTACAGGATCATGGAAGTTAGGAGGAATATCTACACCAATGCTTTTCTCCTCTAACAATGCTGAAGAATGTGCCTTCTTCTGTGATGATTAATGGGAAACAAGAGGATGTCCATAACATCTTAGGTGTAACTTCTGCAGTCATGGTTAGGGACTTTCTCTTGATTTAATTTGTTGAATTAGTTTTACTTCCAACCATGCACTTTTGTTCATCTAAGATATTCAACAGTTCACTAATAATTTTAGAAACAATCCTCTGTGCAATAGCTTGAGTCAGGTGTTTCACACGGTTTTAAAGGTCCTCTGATTTGAAATTTGGCCACACCATTTAACAGACCACCAGTCCTAGCTGAAAGGTGGAACTCTCTTCCAGGTTCGGCGAATTCCCCCCGCCCTTCCTCAGCTTCACAGATTCAAAACAGATGCCTTTCCATATGTTGTGAGGATTAGTATTTGTTTGCTATTTTGGGCATGAAAAATACCATAAAGCATGTGTCTTTACTCTAGGTGCACAGAGCCATACCATTCTAGGACTCTGCAATCTCTACAAAGCCTGACACTGGGCAATCTACAACTTGACCAAATCTAAACTAAAACAAGGCTTACCAGGCCTTGAGAAATACTACTGACTACTTTCATGAAAGGAAACACTTTTCCCTGCAATATGCAGATGACGGTAGAATTGGCTGATGAAGGCTGCTGAGGGTAAGAATTTCACAAAGTGTATGATGACATCTGTACAGATCAAAAGGCTGTCCAGAGTTGCAACAGTTAAAAATTCAGCAAGAATATTAAGTGTCTGACTTCTGGGTTTAAGCCAATCATGATGAGAAATCAAGCTGAAGCTCAATATGGAACATTTGCCCTTTTTTTTTTTTCCTTAAACATTCCTCTAAAATCGTAATGATTCACTTATGGACAATTAAGAGGGATTTTCATTAGGGGGAATTTTCATTCTCATCCAGCTGTTTTATTGAGCCAAGGCTGTTCCAGAAAGAGCACTCATCTCTGTAAGACCAATGCAAGACCAGACCCAGCCATACTGAAGGAAAGCATGACAAGGATGAGCTCTCAGTGGGAGCATGACACCCTGTGGCCCTGGCACCCAATAAGGAGGCTCCCACTGAACTCGTAGTGGGAAGAGGTGGAGCACACCACACGGATCATGCTGGGCTGTCAGGGCTTATCAGCTCCTGCTCAGTGTAAGCCCTTTGGGACACTATGGTGCAAACTGAGGGAAAGGGCGGCGGAGTTCAGGCACAGAAGCCAGCCCTGAGCTGAGCTATCTGTGCCTTATGGTACCTAAGGCAGCAGAGCTTGAGGAGGTCAGTGCACTAACACCCATGTTCTTCTGCAAGGAGTCAGCCCAGTGGCCACCAGGCCATACATAGCTCAGTGCTGATGACAAGTGATGGCATTGCTGAAATAATCTGGAAAAGAGTTCAGCTAAAGAAATCCTTTCAAGCCAGAAGGGGCTCTGCAGGGGGAAAAGGCTCTATTATTCCTGATTCCTCTTAATCTGCCACACAGGTAGTTGAGGTTGACTATCTGAGTGCAGGAATCCAGTGTTCCTTATCCATAACCTATTCACCCTGCCTCGTGCATAACATCTCCTCCTGCATCCACTGACTCTACCATGAGCTGAAATCTCTATCTTTTGTCTTTCTTTATGTGCTTATGAAAGAGCTGTACACAAGCAGTGCGCTAAATGATTTACATGACTCACCAGGGATGAAGAGGGATTTGCAAGTAAAAAAGTATCATCAAGCTAGACAGATGGCTGTACTGCAGGGGTTATGGCTAAGGAAGAGGCTGCAGAGACTGATCAGAAAAGGGAGGTCCAGACCAAAAAATTGCCAAGCACAGGCTTGGCAGGGACTGCTGGACTGGGGCAAGATTTACGTAGGAGGCCATCCAGGTAATTTTAAGGCTGGATCCCTAGGCAAATACATAGGCAAGGGATTGGAGAGGCTGCTTGTTAGGTAAGGGTTAAGTATGCTAGTTTTGCCAGTATGCAAAGTCTGATGAATAAGCCTTGTTGCAGAGAGGGTTACAAGCAAAAACTCCTTTCTCCAGCTGCGTGAGCCCTGCAGTCTCTGAGAAGGCACAAGATGAACATTAAAAGAGAGCAAGAGTGCAAGGAAACCTTCCAGTGATATCAGTCAGAACATACCCTAACCTCATCACTACCACGTTTCTGCAGACACAACAGCAAGGGAGACTTCTGAGAAGGATCCTGTGAGTGCTCAGAGGATGTGTGTCCAGAAAAGGACTTTCAAGAAAGAGCACTGATGCTGAAAGGGCAAACCTAAGGAAAGTTTGGTCATGTCACTCTTCTAATCCTTCCACCAGTTCCTCTTCCTCCATAACAAAAACTCTAACACATAAATTGCTTGCTTTTTCTTTCAAGACCTATTCATTTCCTACCTATCACATCTCATTTCTCACTGAAATATCAGCTCCTGTCTCTGATCAACCAGTGATGCCAACATTCATCACCAACTTCAGTGACAAGCTGGGACAACAATCTTTGCAGGAGCATTTGCCATGGATATGAGCAAGACTGTGATTGTCAGGGCAAGAGAAAAGTACACAGCAGTAGCTGAAACACGAAAGTGAATTTTAGTTAGATGAGAAGGTGGATAGAAACAGAAGATGTTTTGAGAAAATTCTAATTTGTCTGAGACTCTTCTCAGAGTCTTCCTGCAGCTGTAATTCCACACACTCTATTTCAAAATCAAAACAAGGTTGTGTTCTGAAATTCTCATGATTTTTGCAGTCTTTCCTTGCTTTTGCCTTAATGTGAAAAAATTCCATTGTTTTCTAAAGGAAGACTCACCTATCCAATCAATTATAATGAAAGGCAGCAAAACAATCATAGACAAAACAGAGAATCCAAAATCTTAATAGAGGCAGTAAAATTACTGCAGTAAATGCAGTACTGAATGAGCTACGGACAGACTGCATGGAAACAAACACCAGAAGACTTGTAACTTTGGACTAAATTTCAGGTTAAAGTCCCAGCTTGAGTTGGAACTTGACAAATACTTGAGACATCCAGAGCGCATTTAATGTTAAAAAAGACAGATGTCAAGTGCGCTGCTGTAGCACTCTGCAAGGACTAAGCATTAATCTACCCTTTTGCCAAAAAGTTCTAATTTACACTAAGAAGAGATAGTGTGAGGAGCAAGCAAAAAAATTATCGTTGGCTCAGCACAAACCACACCAGGCCAACAAAAGTATTTCACTTGAAGATGAGAAATTATTTGCTGAAATTCTTCATACAGTTAGCACTTGACAGGGTTTTTTTGCCCCCGAAATCGTACACATCCGATGATAATTAATCTGCCAGCAGATCTGCCAGAATGGGCCTGACATAGCAGCTATTTCCAGTGAAGCGCAAAGCCTTTTACAAGATGAGAACCAGCAAAGCTATCACGTCCTTCAGGACTGGCAAGAGGCCAGGTGATGATGGGTTGCCACCTAAGCACTGCGCAGCCCACCAAGACCACGCAAGTCCAATCTAACAGGCAGCATTTCAGCAAATAGAGCAAAATAAACTTTTGCAATCCATCTCATTAAAATATCAGTTCTTTGATGGGCAGAGACCCTCAGACAGGCAATGAGGTGCCAAGGATAATGGACACAATGCAAGAATTCAAGCAGACTAATCATCGCAAGAATGATCATCTAATTTTATAACCCAGTCTGTATTTGAGCACTGTGTTGAAGTACAAGAGAAGGCTTTAATACCACATTAACTGCATAAAAGTAAATGTAAATGTAAAATAATGTCTTCTTTGGCAGGGGAAGTGGGGGATCTGTTCCACATCATGGAATAGTTGCTGGTTACCAAAAGGGCTTTTGATTGTGTGGAGTGAAAGAACTTTTCAAAACTCCTGAAGGATATACACTCTTATTTAACTGCGAGTATGCTTTTCTTTTGGATATACAAAATTTTTTTAAAAAATCTTTTTTGTGGAATAGTTCTATTTCTCTACCATTTGAAGTACTTGAAAATACTGCTCACTCTACTATTTCAACTTGAAATGTCTCCTGGGAGCAAATGAGAAGAACTATACAAAAAAAAAAAAAAAA
>VXAD01007225.1:628608-661507 GCA_013399195.1 Dicrurus megarhynchus
AAAAAAAAAAAAAAAAGAAATAATATGAGCAATCAAGTCTATAAAAATTATACGATGCTGAAAGAATGCTGCAGCCACTCCAACATTCTGTTATTGATATTTAGAGGTTGGTTTGCTGAATCGTAAGATACTCAAGTTAACCAAGTATTTAACGTCACTACTCTGCATTCCTGGGTTAACCAAATCTGAATGATAATTTAAAGTGAAAAAAAAAAAAGCATGACCTGATTAGGTAATGGATGATGAGGTACAATTAACATCACTATTCAAAATAATGGTTCAGGTTCTCTTTGCTATAGAATTTCTGCTTGGTTCAGCAGGAAGCAGGGTTAGAAAAACATTTACAGCTCCCTACTTATTTGTCCAGCCCTGAAACACAGACAAGCCTCAAGTTTGCTTTAACATGCAGCAGAAAGAAAAACTCAAAACATCCTCTCTAAGCTAAAGAGAGCTGAAGTACTTGAACCACAGCTTCCCCCTGTTTCCACCACGCTGCCTGAAAATACCCATGTCCTAGAATATGGTGAGGGTGGCATCAAGAGTAACTGCCTTAGAACAAATCTCCAAGATGTATCCGAGCAGAGCCCAGCACAGGTAGCTGTGAGGACAGGAAAGATGAACAAATAGAAAAAATATAATGCATTACATAGACAAAAGCTATATTAACAGAAATAACTGGATTTTGTGGTGCTGCAAGTACATTGCAGTGCAGCAGCAAAAAAAACCTGAAAGAAATATACAGAGATTAACAGGAAATAAAAATCCAAGTAGTTTAAATTTAATACAAAGCAAGTAGCTGCCTGAGAAAATATTAAAAGCAGGATTAAAAACATGAAACTGCAAGCTTTTATATATTTTGTCCTCTTTCTACTTACAAAATCAGACAGCATTACCCTTACAGAAAAGACAGACACATTAGGATATAAGCATGCATTTCACCAGACAAAGTTCAGCTCTGGCTGCTAAATCAGAGAGGGTTCAACAGCCCATGGACAGGTAACACAGACCTGTGCTCCCTTCCTCCTCAACAGGTCTCCACATACCACCAGGAATAGTTTTATCTGCTAAGCAACTCAAATCCAAGATGTGGTTCTAATAAAGCTTTTTCTGGTTTTGGTGGTTTTTTTTCTTTCTCTCAAATATCAACCAAGCAGTGCCTTGCTTCTCAGTGATCTAATACAATGTACTGGGCACTTCTAATTTGTAAAGACAGCTTGTTTAAATGGAAGAAAAAATAATTAATACACACACACAAAGCTACTTTAGACTTTGGGAGTCTATTTTTACAGTAGAAAACATACAGGATAAGATCTTGAAAAAAATCAAAGAAAACTACACAACCTACATTTGAATAAGGTTTAGACTTTCAAAGCAGAGCATTTTGTAAATTATTGTAATGACATATACACACACACATTTTGCCCCGTTCCTCTCCCTACCACTTAGCTTTTATAATATATACATCAGACGCAGTTCAAATATATCACCATTCTCCAAACAAAAGGAAGACATTTGACTCAGAGTTATGGTTGAGAGAACATAACCACAGTTTAAGAGAAGGAAAAAAAAGGGATTCTGAGGCATTGGAAAAAGAAGCAGCTTGAGAAAGTAGAAAAATTCAGAGACCAAGATTGACATGAAATCTGTATGTTTAAAGGCTGTGGAGATGCACAGCTTACAGAACAGAAACACCTTAGCTCTGTTCTGTAGGAATGCCGTTTATCCACCCGGTTCCCCTCTCAAAATCCCTACAAGAAAACATAACAACCTCAAGAAATTGTTATGGAGGGTGGAAGGTGGTAAAGCTACTTCATTCATCGTAAATTCATGAAATTCTTTGCAGGAAGAGGGCATGCCAAGAAGGAAATCACAAAAGTGGTCAAAAAACTGTTTGATGCTATCCCACTCCCCCTACTTTTTAAAAGCTGAGGCTCAATACCATATATAAGTAAGAGGTGGTAAAGTGTTGACCAGATGAATATTTCAGTATCTACTGTTTTAGATGACAGAAAATAAATTGTGCCAATTATTTGCATTCATTCTCGGTACAGAGCTTCCCCTTACCAAAGGCTCCACCTCAGAATTAAAGGTGGAGACATAAGATGTTGCAGTTGCCACTCCCTCATACTTTCTTAGAGTACCCATTTTTAACATAAATTGTCTGTATGACACTGATAAGCCATGAGGTTTTAAAAAAAAAAAGTTTATCGTGCAGGATAACTGGGTAGAACTGCACTTCAATTACCTTCTTAGGGAGCAGTGAAAACTAAGAACAGGAAATCAACATTCCAAGAAATGTTTTGCATGCCCCAACTTAATACCAAACATTTTATTTGCTTACTAACAGGCACCATCTGAACAAAGCTTCAGTGCAGTAAGTTACAGGGGAAGTTTGATGAAGGTCAGGAGATTGCTTGATGTTTCATTTCTACTTGGCAACGACCAGAGGCTGCCTGGCTACTCCTGGAAAAAAAGTGCTCTGGAAGGGAACTCGGTGCTACACTGCTTCTCAGCTTCCCCAGCTAATTTACACCTGAAAGGTCTTAACAAGTAGTTACTGAATTGTTCCTGATGCGATTTACTCCATTTCTCTTTTCTCAAATTTGTTTCCAGCATTATAAAGAAGAATTTCAGCCCTTGATTTGCTAACAGGAACTTGTGTCTTTAAGGTTTCACATATTAAGAACAATTCCAAAGAAACGGAACAAATATATTTCTAAACAACTCATCCATATCATATTGCTTATGGATGTAGATTTGCAAGTGCCTGTAACTCAGCAGGAATTTCAAATGCACAGGAACCAAGAGTGTTCCCATCAGCCTGCTGGTACCTACATGTTGCTTCTGAAGAAGCTGATCATCCTGAACTGGTATCAAACACTTTTCTGGCAAAGCGGTATCATCCACGACATTAAATACCAACCACCAACCATCCAGAACTGCCTCATCATCGCTCCTTACAGGAAATGTCTGGTCTCAGAACAGGCCAGCAAGGCACTGGCACTACCCCTGCAGTGACTCAGGAGGGGTTATCAGCTGCTGGCTCCTTCAGAGGGACTTAATACAGTCTGAGCCATTCATCTGTAAATAACATTGATGTATATCAGTACCACCATCAGGTAATTCCAAAATTTCATTTTGATGACTGTTTTTACTATTATGTTCTCAGCAAATAAATAATTAGCTAATAATTTTTTTTAAAAAATCAGGAACAGCCAGACACTGTTTATTTATGTGAAGAAACATTTCAAGCAGGGAAATCTCAGAAGAAATGTTTAGTCTTATCTGCTGTTTGTAGACTCACATCTTACCCTCTCTCTTCTGCTTTACTAATCTCCAGTGCCCATGCCACACCTCTGGACATGTGGTAGCATGATTCTTACAATAACATGAACCTCTCTAAAGTCACGTGTCTTACTATGACTCAAAACCTGTTCGAACCACAAAATCTGGCAACAAAATTCCTTTCTGAGGCATTCTGTTCCCTTTCCTTCTAAGAAGGGAAATGCTTCCAGTCAGTCAGCAACAAAAGCACCTGAAATCGTCTCCACCATTCCCATTGCATCTAGCCCTCCTGGACTGCTTTCAGTGCTCAGGTGCTTTTTGCCCAGCCTGTAGTGACGGCAGAGATTGCATCACAGTGAGCAAAATGATGCATAACAGATTCCATGGGGACTGCAGACTAGCATGTGTGACACTGTGCCCAAGTGACGTCATTTTTGTGCAGTATTGCTTTGATAAGCAAATATAAGGAAAAGACATAGGATATAAAGGTCTGCTAAACAATTTCAATCCTTCCCTGGAACTTCAGCAATAAAGATAATTCACCATTTGACTGCTCTAGTCATCAAATTTTATTACACTTTTGCTAGCATGAATGTTTTTTTCTCTCTAACACTCTGGCACTCAGTGATTTGTAAGGTCTCCATGTTCAGCTTTGAGCAAAAAAAGGTGCAAATGTTAATACCTGTTACAGTCATTTTTCTCTACTCCCTCTTTCCCTGTGCCTGAGACTTTCAGAGCCTAAAATACATTTAACAAACTGAAGAAAAGCATTTACAAGACATGGGGTGCTCTGAACAGCCACACACTAGAAACATCACGTACATAAACTTGGGGCTACAGTCTCAACACTTTGCCTCTACAGTAATGGCACCAGTTTTGTGTTTTCAGAAGCAGAGTATTTGTCTTTGGGGTTTATGTCCCTCCCTAGTCTGATGCTTCTTCTAATTGCACTTGAGTGGATACTTTCTTTGGGGTTTTTTGGTTTGTTTGTTTGGGTTTTTTTCCAGGAGACTTTTTTCACTTCCAGACGGCATCAGAGGAGTCATAAGATCTGGTATTCAAACCTGAAATTACTGAAGTGAAGGCAGTGTGAACCCAATTGCATATCCAGCCACACATTTTTAATTTCATATGTATGATCACACACCACTGTCTTTTTATAAAGCAGAGCACAGACATTTTGAGAGCAAATTTACGATGTGGCCCTTCAGTTAAGTAGATGTGCCCAGCCAAAAGTCAGGTTGGAAAGCAGCGGGCCAATGTGATGTGACATTTCACCTTTCCCTCTATGCAACCTTCCCCTATTCATGCATTAAAGGTTTATGTAACTGGATTTCAACATTACATAACACATATGAACACATAATTCAGCGTTCACAGCTGAATCAAGTAAGTGCATGCATTAACAATGGTCTAACAGTAATTTTCAAATCATTTTAGATTTAAAAGCTCTGGAGTCCAACTTTAATGATGATTACCTGCAGAACACGGAAAACACAACCTCTTTATGTTTCACTCCATCTGCCATTTAAAAAAAGGGGGTGAAATGATGTCAACCCCATTTTTAGTGTTTTCATGGCAGTTAAATTGCTATTTGTGAATTATATTAAGAGCTTCAAGATAAGACATTTCAATTAAACTTGTTAAACAGCCACATTCAACACATTATCATTTGTCTGTATATCTGCTCTGTTACTCATCCAAAGAGCAGTGATTTGCACAAGTTCACAGTGCATAAAAGCTCTTGGCATGAGATCCAAAAAACCTCAGAAGGCTGCAAGTGACTCTCATTCAAGATACACCAAGTCTCAGGTGTGTATGACCATCAAAATACATCAAGCACATAGCTGTATCTATTCACATGTGCTTTTTTACTACATTCCTAGCATCACACAAGCTCTCCTACCTACTCTCAAACACTGCACGATCCAGAAGAAAATTACTACAGGAAGCAGCTTCATCTGCAACTGGTGTTAAACTGCATGACCCTGGTCTTTGGGGAATTCATTAAATCTTGTTGTAAGCAAACACTGTTTTATTTGAGCAAGGGTAGTGATGGAGGGCATCCCACACACAGCTGTGTGTACATGGAGACAGACACACACTGTGAGTAGAGTGAGATCTGCGAACACTTTTAAGATTCTGAAAATTATTACTTATTAATTTTCCATAGATCAGAAGACTTTATGAAAAGTATGTTCTTCTCCTTACCTAACCTCCTACTCAACATTCACCTCTTAATTCAATTTATACTCATTTTAAGCATCTCTCAAGGTACATTCCATGGCATCTTGAAAGATCAGAAAATATAGACTAAATAATGTCATGAATCAAAAGATTTGAAACAAGTCAGTGAGAAAAATAAAATCAACATTTTGGGCAGCCCACTAGCAGAGGAAAGTTCCCTAAGGCTGATGCCTTTTCTTTCATACCACATTCTTACCACTTTTGAAAAATATTGCCCACCTTTCTAGTTGCCAAGGCTAACTCCTGTTTCAGTAACTAAACTGGACTTTCAGAATTCTCTAATATGGCAACTAAAAAGAAAAAGAAGCCCTAAACCCCCCTAAATTCTTACTAACAACATCACCGTCTCAATGATTAGTAAAAGCTAAAGCATTTAGTATATATTTTTTCTCTCCTCTTTAGTGCATCTAAGTACATAGGATATTGCAAAACCATTTCAATTAAACTCTAGTTTCACTACCATAATATAATTTACTTAGCCATGCTTTCTGCCAATTTTTAAAGCTTAAGAAAAAACCCCACTAATAAAACTTTAACCTCTTGTCCTTCAGTATTTGAGATACCTAAAAATCCAGTCTCTGTTTTTAACTACAAGATAGAGAAATGTGAACAAAAAGAAAAATTTACAGTAGATTTTGTGAATTGAAAATCAGTTAATCAGAACTACACCTGAAGCATGTAAGAAAAAAGGACCCTTGGACTCTCATGTCACTCCCCCTCTTTCTGCCCCCAAACCCAAAGTGGCCAGAACACAGTCTTTTGCTCCTAAATTGCCAATTCAAATCCATCTTTAATTGGTAATAACTGAAATGAATTTCCACCTTGAAGGCTTTTTAGATTATGTTAAAGAAATCTGAGGTCTGAGACTAGCTCCTGGAGCAAAGGTGACCACAACATGGCCCTTGACAACTGATTCAACTTGGCAAGTTCCTTTCCTGGCTGATTCACAAATACAAGAATAAATGGATATGGAAGGGGAAGCACCTTCAAGCTCTTGCAGGCAGCAGCAATTGTGCCTTGCTGAAGAGCTCTGATGAAATGTGCAGGCAAGGCATGTAGGCTGTTACTCAAACTCCTTTGCTACTGGAGAATGTGCAGCTCTGGAGATACCAACATGGCAGTATTCACTCACCCTATGTGCTCTTCAAAAGAGATGTTAAAATCACACATGGGTCTGTGAACAGCTGAACTAATGACATCTGATTTGAGCCAAAGCTTTCTGGTTCAGTAAGATGCAAGCACTAAAAAAGAGTTCTTGCAGTTGCTGAAGCATCCATGGCATCCCCTTCTTGCCCACACTCTGGTGCTGATTACGCACGGGGCTCCTCCTGCAGCTTTTCATTAAAGGGGCTCACTAGTAAGGACTCTCTTCCACCTGCTTCTCACTTTTGAAGAAACCATTCTATCTCTAAGACCTGTTCCTCTTTCAGGGAACTCTTGATTCCAAAATTGTTGTGAAGGGTGAGAAGCAGGCAAACACACAGGTAAATGAATGTCTACATAAGCATACACATGTGTGTACATACGCACACAGTGTTCACAGACCAAAGACTTATTTCTTTGGGAATTTAAAACAGTGAAGAAATGGTCTGCAGGGGGTTTAGTACATAATTTGCATTTACTTTTAAGTGTCTGGAACACTGTCTTCTTATCAGAAGAAAATATCCAGAGCTTAGCAGCATCTGGTAAACACCACACTGCATTAAAAAAGCAGTTTGAACTTTGTGAAGAATGAAAGTCAGCCAGAGCTCCTGTCTCAGTGGAGATGAGTGCTCAGTTTACCTGTCCCCCAGGAGAGCAGCTGAGCATCTCTCCATGCAGCTGCAGGAGCCTTCTGACACTTGCTCCCTGTCCACAGACAACACTGCTGAGCACAGAGTGCACCCTCCCACTGCAACACCAGGACCGCAGCAGCTGTGAATCAGCTGAAAATTTAGGATGTTGAGGATACTGCCTCTTCCTGTGCAGCCCTCCGAGAGGTCTGGATGCCACTGATAGAGTATGGTAAACAAAGACTCAACAGGCTCTTCTCAGATCTCAGCTCTGCCTATTCCACTTCTGTCTGCAAAACACATGACAGTATTTAAATTCCTGCCATTCAACCTTATGCAAAAAACCTCTTCTCTTACAAAAGGCATGAAGGAAATTCTTTACCTTTGTGTTCTAGTGCAATGGGCCAAGAGTCTGTTTGTTTGGAGTTGCAATTTTACCACTAAAACAATAAGGAACTGGCAAAATCAGATTGTCAATATCCAAAGTAGTGTATGATCTGAACTGCTGATAAGTGGACAAAAACAGTAAGCTAAGGAATTGAAGTTACATTGCATATCCATTTGACAACTGCTAACAACACTGCTATTAGAAAAAAAGCAAGATCTGTGTTTTATTTATTTGTTCCTTATATATTTATTGATTGATTGACTGTATTTCACCTGTTTATGTAAGTATAACAGGATAGCTGTTACATTTTAAAGGCATGATATCCTATGGTAAATATCACTACAGAGTAAGCTCATAGCATTTGTAAGGAAGTGGTAAAATAAAACATTTAAGTCAAGGAAATGTAGGGAGATCACAGTTCAGGGTGGGGTGGAGGCTCATGAGTTTATAATCATCAGGTGAAAGGATACATCTGCTTAATGCAAAGATATAACAGGATAGCTGTTACATTTTAAAGGCATGATATCCTATGGTAAATATCACTACAGAGTAAGCTCATAGCATTTGTAAGGAAGTGGTAAAATAAAACATTTAAGTCAAGGAAATGTAGGGAGATCACAGTTCAGGGTGGGGTGGAGGCTCATGAGTTTATAATCATCAGGTGAAAGGATACATCTGCTTAATGCAAAGATGCCACCATTCATTCAATGAATCTAGGAGTCCAAGGCCACGAAGGAGATATCTTGAGGAGGAAGTAACTTTATCTGCCGCCAGGTATACAGTGCCAGCCCTGTTTTGTCATATTGACGCAGGCAGAGATTGCTGATAACCATGCCATACTGTTGGCAACCTGCTACATCTCCAATTTAGATGGAGATGTAAATTGTCAGGTCAAAAGATAAGCCACAGGACAACTTCTACACGCATCTAGTTTTTGAGTAGAAGCAAAAGTGCTTGCCAAAAAGAAATGTGTAACCAGTGCCTCACACATTTTTTTGTCTGAGCCCTGAAATTGAAAAGGAAACTTTCATTTGGAACATACTGAAAAAAAAATTTGTTCACTTTTGGATGATCACCGGCCAAAAAGCAGCACAGGTTGTGCTGGCACTGTACATCACTACTGAAACAACATAATATTTTCTGTCACATCTTAAGCAATGGTGTTCTTTCTTTTGCCTTGAGTGAGGAAATATTCTGGAAAAAAACTAAGATTATGTTCCGCCTCTGTTTTCCCCTGAGAAAGATTTAGAGAGCAGTGTCATAACTCAGTGTCCATTCTTCTCATCTGCAGATGACAGAATGGAAAATGCCACTTTATTTCAGAAATAAGCTACTTTTTTTGTCTTCTGTTAGTCATTCCTGCCTGCAGGCACAAGGGTTGTGGAGATGACGCCTTCAAACTCGTGTTTAGAGTACTACTGCTTTTCCCATCTGAAAAGATAATGCTTGTATACTTCGATAACATAGGCAGCTCAATCTTCCAACAAACTAGTTGGCCCCAATGCTGTGGAAGATTTAATTCTTAAATCAAGAAGCCAAATAACTTTTATAATTTAGGTACAAACTAACATCCAGAAATATCTTTGCAGTCTACTTGTACTTTCATAAAGAGGACAGTCTGACTTTGCCCATCTTTTACCACTTCAATAACCTCTCTGAAACGTATTTGAGGTCTTCTGCCTACATCAAACTAGTTCAAATCACTAGTAACAGGAGAGTGCCCTTTGTTTGACTCTGATGTATTGGAAACACAGGAATGATACAGACTTTGATTATCTTTCATATTGCAGAGGAAAGACAAAACAATTACATCAGAGACCTCCCTCAGATATTTTGGTGAAATGCAGAGCTTTGACATAATTTACTGAGATCAAGCAAACATCTTTTTCCTTCTCTGCTCCAGAGGGCTATAACCTCCCACTGTTCTCTTGAGGAATGTCAGGGCACAGCTCTTCTTTTGCTGATGGCACGTCCTTTACGCTGCTGCCTCTTAAACCCTCACTATAAGATGGTGCTGTTGCCTCAAGATGTTTAATGAAAACAATAACAAAATCCTCATAACCAAGGTTGAACATTTGGTTCCCTATTCTTTTGTGAGCTTTCTTTAACATTTCTGACAGAAATCTTAAATGCTGCTTAACCAAAATGATAGCATTACAAATTAAAACACTCAGCTTTACCAGTAACTGGAGAGTGGAGAACCAGTGTCCACTTCAGTGTTTTGTAGTGTCTTTAACCCTGCAGTTAAAAGACAAAGGAGTTTGGTTTTTTTTTTTGAGGTTTTTCTCCTCCCTTAAGACACTCAGGAGACAGCAACTAACTTGCTGCTGTTTACCAACAAACTCCCCTCCTGAAAAATAACTGAGCCATTATATAGGTCTATTGGTCCTGGACTGTACATCTCCAGTACCCATGCCATTTCCAGGAGAGCAATGCGTGTTTTGGCATACAGTTTCTCAGAATTAGGGCCAGTAAGTGTGAGGAGGAAAGTTACTTCCAAAGTTTGGCCACCCAGTAGAGCAGGTCCAGGAGAAGCCACATGTGTTTTGGCAGGACAGAAGAAGGTAGAAGAGGCAAATCAGCCCAGACCTTTTCTCCATTAGGTTGTTCCTCATCATTTTCAACAGCTGAGTGAATTGAAATTTAGAAATACATCCACCAATCAAAACAGATAAGAAATCTACTGTATAAATACTACCCTTGTGTGGAATGACTTCAGATTTATGAACATCAAACCAGAAGAAAAAGAGGCTTCATTTCACTGTGACTTTGCTGCATGTTTTCTTGATAACGCAAGCAGTGGAGCCAAGTGAAGAAAAAGCACAAAGGTAGTGGGGTGTCCAGCTCCATGCAGGTTTGAAATGGAAACACAGGTATACATGGGAAAATACTAGCATGCCAACACCAAGGTAGAGGAGTGACCTATGGACATCTGCAGCTCTTGAATTCACAAAGGCATTACTGTGAGGACTTTGACAAATCAGTAACAGTGATACTGTATCCTGGAGTCCTTGAACCTTGCTATAGAAAAAAGAGTAGCGGTAGCCAAGCAGGTGGATGCAAGAGTATGATGCTCTTTTAAAGGTGTTGCAACAAAAGCAACTGTTGGTTTTGCTGGAGGTTTTTTTCCTCCACTTCATTTTTTTTCCTATTACTATTTTTATTACTACTTGTCAGACTACTTGTCTGAAATACATTATGAGGCTTAATTTTTTAAGGAATATACAGCATGCTGGGAGTCTGTGATAGAAGACACTCTACACAGGCCAACTATCATAATTATGCTATGATTTTACACCCAGCAGGAAACTTATGATTTACCACCCAGGAACAAAGCTAAAGAAATGATCTAAGGTAGCCAATTAAAGTTTTCATAAAGAAACCCTCATCTATTCTCAAAACCCCAAAATCTCCTTTTATAGCACAATCCTCTTAGCACTTATCTCTCTCTTCCTCATTAATCCAGTTTCACCTAGCTGGCACCGACACATGCAGAGACGGGGAGGGAGATACACACACACATATATACACACTTTTTCCTTCTGTTCTTCTTGACCTTTCTGATTTGGTTCAGCATTTATACTAGCCCACCTGTCTGGCCAATCTCCCCTGCAACGTGCCCTTCAAGATGAAAAACATAGTTTGATAAGGCATGGTGACAAACCTCGCAGAGAGCAAGCATGCGAGCAAAAGGGAGAGAAAGCTCTGAGGGAAATCGCTTCTAACCAGGATCTGCTGCTGCACAGCTAATCAGGCAGGTATTCAGTTGTTCACTCCTGCAGACTTGCTTAGCATAGAAATAGGCTGTCTGCCCAGGAAGATGAGGTAATGTCTAGGTTTAATGCCAATCTCTGTAACTGGCAGGACACATCGGGTAAATATTTCTGCTGCAGGAGACCACATTAATTTGATTTTGCTACCAATTTTCATTATTGTTATTATTTCTATTGCTATGAATATGCATGAGTTTACCTGCTAACGCTGAGGATGGAGGGGCACAGGGCTCCAGGTGAGGCAGCCTTCACTCTGCAGACTGTTCTCCCCCCTCACACTCCTCCCCACACTCATTGCTGAACACTTTGTCCTTTCATCTTCTTTATGAAGGACCAGGCATTTGTCTGCTCAATTATCTCCTTTAGTCCATTTATGTAGTATTAGATCCCCTTTTCCACTCACAGCACGTGTTTTTTCACTCCTTATTGTACCACAGAACCCACCTTCCGTTCAGTACTGCAATACTGTGGTCATCCACAAGTGCTTCTGATGCCGGCACTGCTCTACCTGCATATTAACACAGCCAGCTCTTCTCTCAAACTGTCAAAATGAACAAAACCTCCATCAAACAAAACTTCTCACAAAACACTGCCCAGCAAATAGGCAGAGATCTTTTCACCCTCTTTGCTCTCTTCCCAAGCAGAAAAGATCTTGAAAGGTTAAAGTGAAACATAAACAAGAAGTGAGGGTCAGTCTGTCCATCCCAGAGCTTCACAAACATAGCCAGAGATCTCAAGAGATGTTTCCAGTCAGTCAGGAGCATGAAAGCCTGCAAACAGTAGCAAGAAAGAAGTGGAACAGTCCTGCAGGAACAACATGAATGAATTCTCCCTGACATGGTGGTTCCAAAATGAGCGAAGAGTTGTGCAGGAAAGGTTTCATGATAAAAGAGAACATCAACTTATGGTCTGAGCAGAGGGTTGCAAACTAAGAATTGCCCAAAGTAACTCATTCTTGACCTTAATCATGCTCTCATTTCTGCATCAGATAGACAGAAACCCACTATCTGTGCCTTAAAAAAAAAAAATTCCCCAAACTCTGCCCAATATACCACATTTTCCATTTCTAGATCATTTGCTTTTGAGTTCTACAGTCTACTTGAAAACAATATCCTGAGGATACAACAGTGGTTGTTGTAGGCTCATATTTTCTTAGAAGTAGAGACAAGGGCAAAAGTTTGGTTTTGGCAAATACAAAAATGTTCAAAGTCTTAATGTTGCCTTTATTCAATTGTAAAAGCCTCAAATTAAATATAAACAGGTATTTTCCTCCCTTTTCATGAGGCCTCTCCAGAGGAGCATATTCCAACAACCTAAATACTCTTTTAAATATCAATCTTAAATCAGGTTTCTCAGCATGATGGGTATGATCACAGTTTTGAAGCTACCACACTCCAAGACAGTTCCATGCGACCTTGGTCCAGTCTGGAGAGACTGTGACAGCATGGAGCTCAGGCAGAACACCCCTCTCCTCCAAGGGGGTCTGTCAGCCCTGGCTGGTCACATTGTGACCAGCTCCCTGGTCAGAACCAGTCTGCAAGTCCCCAGTTTAGACCCACCATGCAGATGTTTGCATCCCGCCTTTCAAAATACTCAGATATTTATATTTATATTTATATTTATATTTATATTTATATTTATATTTATTATTGTGCACAATTATATGAATGTTGGGTAAAATCAAATACAGTTATTTTCTTCTGTTCAGAAGTTTCCTGTGTTTAAAACAATCTTCTCAGTATTAAAACTAACCAAAATCTTGGAAAATTGCTAGCAAATGTCTTGCATTAAAACTGCATTTTTCCCTTGTCCCACCTTTCATCTCTTGAATGTCAGCATATATTTTAAATCATATAACATCTCAGAGGGCTAGGATATGTTTGAGTTCATTCTTTTACCTTTGATACCTGTATATAGATGAGTATTACAGTTTAAAATCTGTTACCACTTGTGATCAGCATCCACACACTGAAAACAGCACTCCAGCTCTTCCCTCCATTCCTTTGTGCTTCAGGACATGCCCTCTTTTCAAACCACGCCATTCCATTTGGTTCTACCATAACCACTCCTTGCACCAGATTTTATTTAAAAATACATGCTCTACCAGATGAAAAGTAACATATTTAATATAATTGCTTCCGTGGGTTTCAGCCCATCTAGGGCAGATATAACAGAGACTTACTCACTTTTACTGTACATACATATTTCAAACAAGTTCTGTGTAGCTTCTGCTGAAGAAACTGCTCAGGCATCACACTTGTATTACAAATTTGTTTCTGGTTCATCACTACCAGCGATACAAAAACATGAAAGGAACATTTCATGTAGAGAAAGACTAAAATCTGCATGAAGAGGAGAGGTAGAAAGTGTCACTGTTTCTTCAAGACAACTTTTTGTGGCAAACAGCAAGGAGAACTGAAATGGAGGAAACTTATGGAAATCGTCTGACCAAAGTGAGGCGTGTGTTCTTTCCTCTCACATGTGCCAGATATCAGAGATATTTGCCGAACCTGAGACAGAGAATGAACCAGGGACCTTTGTCAGAACTAGAAAGGAACGTGACTCTGTTTGGCAAGAATGTGGTGACTATTCCCAAGCTGACTACAAGCCAGAGCATGAAGAAAGAAGCCCATTTTCAGCATTAGGGATGGGCAGGCATAGAAATCCAGCTTGGAAGGAAAAACATCTCCCCTCGCTATGAAGCATAGCTAAAATGAAATCTGCAGGCTTGATGGTACTGGGACTAAGACTCTTTGCTCAGCAAGCCTCAGCTACTTGAGCTGACAAGACAAAGGTAAAAGATGTGCCCTGCACATTGCTTTTCCTGATAGGAATATGTTTTCATATTGCATATTCAACTGAGGCCATGCCCTGGCAAAAAAAAAGACCAGCATGGATTTGACAGGTGACACTTTAAAATAAATTTTCAATATTTTGTAGCAGAAAAATATGTCTGTTTAGAGAAAGGCTGGATATGCTGGCTGCAAAACAGTAATGGTATCCAAGTTTTGGACATTACCAGATTGCACTGTACACCAAAGTGCTAACACACTTCCTCGCCTGCTTCTATTTGCTGCCAAAAACCCAACAAAACAGGTTCTCATCTCTAGGTCCCTCAAGGTAGCATGTTTTATAAGGGACAATTTCATTTTAAAATACTGGAATTATTTTCAGCAACTCCAGTTTTAAGACATGATGTCACTGATAGACAGTAATCAAGGACAGGTGCTTTTGAGTGCCAGTACCCTGACAGGTTGATGATACCTCAGTTTTATGCCCTTAACTCCCTCATTCTCTCCTTCTGTATGAAAGCTCCTTCAAGAGGTTCTTAGCAGAGATTTAGCCACTTTCAGTTCCTACACTAGAGACAAACTCCCATGACAAGATAAAAAGAAGACACAAGTCTAACAAGATTCCTGTTGCAACAATTGGCCTTCCCAAGGATGCTCCGGCTCAATAAATTTTCATAATTATGTCAAAAAGAAGAGCATGTTTCTATGAGTATTTCTGAATTTTTTTTTTAATAAAATGATAACAGCTTTGTACCACTTAAAATAAAAAAACAAGGAGAAAGAGCTGGAAAAATGAGTGTCCCAGCCAGAAACCACCTCTGTGGAGAGTTAACACTCTGCACTGGAACAGGCCAAGTTTGAGACAAAACCCTGCCCCCGGGGTGTCCTGCCAAGCCGAGGAAAGGGAGCAGGGCAGATCAGTGGGCATGCCACATTCTCTGTGACACTTTGTGGGTGCAAGCAGCCAGAGCAGGAAAGCCATGGTCAGGTCTCTGGGATCACTGGGGCAGCTGTGACAATCAGATGAGGTGGCAGACACCAGGGTACCTTTAGGATGGAGGAAAAACAAAAAGGTCTCTTCTTTGGCACTACATGGGAACTCACAGCAGAGCTCCACAGCTGGAAAGTGGGGATCGGGCAACTTTACTGAGCAAAGGTTTGTGATCACTAGAAAAGGAGGTATAGTGGATACAAAAGGGGCACAAGGAGAATTTAGTCTATAAAAAATCCCCAAACAAACCAGAATCAAGAGGATTTTGACAACAGGGTGTACTAAGGGCATCTACCACCAAAGAAACTCAACAAATCTCACACATACCTCTAGGCTGATCTGAACTTTACACTCTTCTCTCCAATCTGCTGAAGAAATTCTCCCAAACCCCCTCAAGTGGTGACAAGTACTCTTATTCCTGCTGGCTGCCAAACTTCCTTCCTCCCCCAGCCTGTTAGAGTAGTAATGCAGGAAGAAGATAGAAGGAGAGGAAATAAAAGAGCCTCTAGCATGGCTTTTCTGAATTATAATCACTGAAGACCAGGTGGATGGATCTTTCCTGAGAAGCTTCTTATTTGCCATGTTCTAATTGTGCATCATAACCATGGGACTACAAAGATATTCAGCTTCCTTCAACTCAAACAGAAACCAGGCAGCTGAGGATAGTGAATTAAGTAAATAACAAACAAAAAAAAGGCTTTTTTTTATTTAGTATTTAAATCTTTTCCAACATATGTTGTCTTGTAAAAAATATGTGAAATTTAAAATGTAAAAAAATTCTGAAATGAAATGTTTTGACAACTTAAAAATTGAAATACTGGAATATTTCCCTAAAAAAAATATTTACCAAGTGTGGCAGAAATTTTTGACAAGATTGAATTAGCTCTAAACTGTTTTTCTCAGCAAGCTTACACCTCACCTGCTCTGTGGTTCACACTCCTGTACAGTTTAGCTTCTCAGTCCATCTTCAAGAGCAGTTTTGCACCAGCAGGTCAGACTACATAAAAGTCCAGAGATCCATGAGAAAACTTGTATTGAGATTGTCCTGTTGCCTTTCTGAGCATCAAGACATCATTCAATTCCCACTGGTGTTAGCACAAAAAGTTCAAAATTCAAATTGTTTCTTAATTTGTAACTAACTTTGTGGCAATGTCAAATACCAAACACAAGATATTTCCTAATTACTTCCTTCACGTAAAGCCACACATTTTGTTTAATGCTGAGGTTTTGTGAAAGCAATCAAACGGTTTTCTACCCTTCTTAAAAATCATACTCTACCTGATCTATCACCACATATCCTTGATGACAAACTTGTGAGGGGGTTTCTCTGAGATGCCCCTGAATCAGGAGCAAGATTCTGATTTGAGAAGGCTTCTTCACATGTCTCTACCACGTGGATTTCCAGGACTTTCAGAATTACAATTTATTACTTCTTAAAAAAAATGCCTTGATTGCTTCCTTGTCATGTACTCCCAGCCCCTTTTTTGTGTTCCTCTGTTGTACCCTCTGGGTAGCAGACAAGCAAGAAAAAGTATTGCAGACATTTTCACATAGCTAATCTTTATGAACCATCAGTGTTTCTGACAAGCCATTACCTACAAACTATGGCTATTACCAGAGGAAAGACATTTTTCAACTACTTACAACGATACAGAAACAGCTTAAAAAAACCCTGACAAGAACATTGTATGCATCACTCCAAAACTTTACACAAGCCTGTATCATCCCCCAGCAATCTTAAATCACTAGGGAATAATTTTTCTTTTTGTTCTGCTTAAAGTCTTCTGGTTTGCACACACAGGCAGTAAAACCAGGTTCTTGCCAGAAGGTGAACAAGTTAATTCATTGGAAGTAGCAAACCTGAAATTGTTAGGCTGATGAATACAAGACATTTGTTTTCTGAAACCAGTAAAAACAAACAGTACTTTTTTGTCAACATGGAGCTCTAATTTTCAAAAGGACGTTGACAGCTATATCTCGAATTAATTATTTTTGCGCTAATGAATTAACTTAAAAGGTGTGATAGGAATGAATACTAGATTATTTTAGCCCTTTCTCCAATTCCTCTTTTCCTTCCACAGATGTGTGTGCACCTCCTTGCCCACTGCCTGCAGGTAACACATGTAGCAAGGGATGGCCACAGTGACGAGTTACCACCAGGAAAATAATGGCTTCAGCAGAACCAGCCCTGATTTGGCACCATTTCAGCTCGGAGAAGATCATATGAAGAAAAAATGTGAATGATGATTTCAACCACCCACCCGTGCCCACTCGTGACACTGTTTGCTCACACTACCCACGCCGCAGTGCGCGGATCGGTTCCAAATTACCACCTCTGAGAGAAAGCGCCAAGTGGAAAGTTCCCCAACTGTTCCAGAACGGCGTGGTTTAACATCAAAATACCTCCGCATACAACAGTACCTTCCTCATTGCTGACCACATTTATTTCCTAGACGGTTATAGACTATCACATTTTATACTTCTATTTTCCATAACAGCTCATGATACCATCCCTTCTCTAGAATCTTAGTGGAACTCAGCATTTGACAGGAGGATCACAGAGATCTGTTGTATTATGGTCTAACTGAGCCTTGTGAAGTTATCGCCATTGAGCTGAGATGGCTAAAGCAAAGTCAGGTTTTCATCTGGTGGAAATCCACCAAAATTTACTTTTTAAATACAGCACATTGTAGGCTGCTACCTGTTAAGTCTCAGGTCTTTCACTACCATAATATCTGTTAGTTAAAACCATTTTTTAACACAGCGAGCTCATCAAAGTTTTCATTTAAAATAAAATGGTTTCCACTGACAACAATCTACCCTGTATGCTTGACACTCAAACTGCTGTAGCCCTTAGGACCAGAATGGAAGTCTCTTCAGCCTCTCAGATTTGGAACGCTATATCGCAACATCCCCAAATATCAGATCATTGTTGTTGGGGGTTTTATTTCACTTTGAGATATCCAGGAGAACACAGACAAGGGTTTTTATTTCCCATTTTCACTGAATATACATTTTCGTGTCAGCCAAAGTGAAAGCTAACACAGTTGGAATATACTAAATGTCAATATTTAATCTGGCCTTTCCTTTCCAATTTTTTAAACCACAATGCATCATCTCAGCGTGATTAATAACAACTCTTCTGTAGCTTTCCCCAAACCAACCTGAGGCATTTTTGTTGCTAGGTAATGTTTTGTTGTGAGCTGTCCTCCCAACTGTAGGAAAGATTAAGAGATCTCAGATGGAACCAAAGACAGTATGCCAGTAATCACAGCTGAGAGACGCTTGCACTTGACATCTTGAGAGGGGAACAACATGTCTATTGTTTGGAGCCATCAGTCCTTTGCTATAATGCATGACAGACAAAACCACTTACCTTGTCAAGAATTGGGAACCTTGTCAAGAAGTCATTTGTACTGATTGGATAAACAAAAGGGGAATCTGGAGAAGCAGGTTCATAAAAGAAACAGAATGTCCTAGAAATGGCCCATATTCACCGTTACATTCCAGAGAATAAAGGAGCTCTCCATCTACTTTAACCGGTCCCAGGAGGATCCAATACTCATAACGAAATCTTGCATTGGCCTCAAGCTTCCACAGCAGCTTTTATAAGAATACAACACGTTGCTGCCAAGGGAGTGGGTTTAGCCAGAGAAAAGAGAGTTTTGGCCAAGACATTCCTCCATCTGACTAATCCTTGGCTTTCCAAGAGCCTGTTAGAGCCACTGGCAGCTGATTCAAAAAGCCTAACACCTTTTTAGTCCTAACCTATATGAGACAATATTTCAGCAGCTCCAAATCAGACAAACATGCAGTCATGCTGCATGCTTCCTCCAGACTTTAACTATTTCTTTGCCTTTAACTATTCCTTTATTCTAAGACACTTTTTTTTTGCAAGGATCAACATTCTTATTAGCATATTTACAAAAATACATAGCCATATCTCCAAGTTTCCCAGCAATACCCTTGGCAGAAATAAAGGAAGCCAGACTGATAGAAGAGTTATACTCCAAAATTACCATGCCGTATTCTTTGCCAAAGGGTAATTTGTCAATGCAGTTGACAAATTGAAAAAGGGGAACATTTTTTGTGCCAGCCCCAGAAAACAGCAGAAGTGAAAAACAATGCTCAATCCCTCACTGAAAATATCACCATATAGCCTATAAGATAAGGAAGGGAAATATAAGGGAAGAAAAAGGAATCACTGCACTGAGGAGCCTAACTCCCTAATCTTACACTGTTTAAGACTATCCAAGTGAAGAGAAACACCCTTTGCTTTTTCCCAGTTAACAAGCTATTTGTGCATTCTGGTGGCACCAAGGCTCCCATCAGAGATCCTTTTGTACTAGGCACTGTAAAAACACTTACTAAAAGGACAGACAGCCCCAATGGCTTTATTATCTAGAATAGATAAATTACCATGACTTACAAATGAATTTTCTAGTGGGGTGGGTAATTAAAACCTGAAACAGATTGCCAGGTGGTACTCATCATCACACGGAGCCTTGAAGATTGTATTTCTCTCTAAAAAATATGCTTTCAACTAACTTACAGGAAAAACGAAATGCCTATCTCCTAACAGGGAAGGTCAAGCTGAATAATTACAGTGATCAGTTCTGCCCCTTGAACCCGTGAATCCCCCCGCTTCAATCTCTTACTGTATTAAACCAAAGGCAGATAATTAATAGTACCACACTCAGCTGCTACTTACCCACCATTCTGCATAAGGCAACACTGACAAACACAGTTCAGACCTTTTGCCACCAGACAGGAGATTCCCTCTGGCTGTGCATCCCAGTTTTATTTTCTTCTGCAAACTGGAGCAGTCCTCCAAAGTGCTATGCCACAGCAGGAGTTATGGGTAGGATGGAACAATATGCCGCAGTAACACAGATAATTTTAATTCTTTGGTGCTTAATCTCACAGGTGTTATGGCTGTACCTGGTTATGTTGGCAGCATCTCCCCAGATCTGGAACGCTACAGGAATTTTCTTGCAGTGGTCTAATGACACTTTCATTTCCTTTTTTAGCAAAGTCTGTGAATCACTGGGTTCAAGCCTGTATCTCAGCTTATCCAGGTGGGCATATGAAAGTTTTGATGTGATCTCTGTTCTGACTTCTTTTCTGAATGTGGTATGCAACAATTTATTCCAAGTAACACCTCTGGTGTCAATATTATGAACAGCATATACATGGAATTTCACATCCTTCTACATCCTCAAACTAGTCAATCTAGTGTAGTCCTTTGGGCTCTAAATTATGTGAGGTCAATAAAATGGCTTCTCCATGGGCAAAGACCATTCTTTTCTACCACATATAACTCTTACTTTCAGTTTAATTAATACTAAACCGCTTAACCTTCATTAATATATCCCACTGCATCTGTGCAACTACCTTGGCTACTTGGAAGCACTAAGCTACTTGTCCCCCAGTGACTTCTTAATGAACTGCATTCTCCTACTGCATGTCTGAGAGCTTCTCTCCCTTTATTCTCTCCCTTTATTATTTACAGACCCACATGCACAGGTGGTCATAAACAATGTGCTACATCTAAACATTATTCAAATGATGACACCATATTAACCAAACTGATAAATGCAGAGCAACCTTAAAACAAAATGGATTTCTTCAAAACAGTGTTCTCATGAATTAATATAAATCTCTGTGAGACATTTCACTCCCTTAGGCCCCCAAAACCTTCCTGGACCATAGCAGAGGAAAAGCTGCAACATGACCTTCAAGATTATGCTGGGTTTTGTTATTGCAGCTTTAAGAAAGCTGGCAGACTTGCTTGCCACATCCCACACCCTTCCCACATCCCTGCCAGTTGTCTTGAAGAGTGAAGTCAAATTAACCTTAAAAACCTGAAGTAGTTGGCCAGCAGCTGTGGAAATACTAAAAACAAGGAATGGTTGAGCCAGCCAAATCACTTCATTTCCTCAGGCAACAGCAAAGAGAAAATGGAATAGGTAAAAAACCTTTAGGACCCAGGGGACTTCAGGTACATATATTTGTGCTCGAGGGTGAAGTACTCCCTTCCTGAATCAGAGAAGGGAAATAGATAAGAGAAGTTGGTGTTTCAGGTTAAAAGAATGTCAAAACCCCAAGAAAATCCACCACACTCAAAATTCAGCAGTTTTTCCTTCTTTGCTTGAAAGTCATTGATTGAGTATGACTTTTATTATGTTCCTATTCTAGTTTGATTTCCAGACACAATACAAAGCACAGAGGAAACAAACTCTCTCCTATCAAAGAACAACAAAACCAAAATCCAACAACTCACATAACCACCACCTTTTAAAACAGCTCTGCTTACAAAACATTAAGAGAAGAATCATTTGTGTCCAAATGCCATTTGAACTGGCATCACCACCCAGAAACACTGCCCAGTATAATCAATAAGACAGATTCTAACCTTCAGGGATATTTTAATCATCACAACTATCCATGGTTATCAGCTCAAATTATGTGTCCACCCCTAAAACATTCTTTGAGGAGAGTTCAGCATTCTGGCACTAGTTTTAGGGCATGTATTTTATGACATAACAAGTAGATACAAGTCTAAGAGGACCACAACATTTCTAAAATGGCATAAGCAAGCCACTCTCCTATAAAATATAATAAAAATCTACATTGGATCAGTGCAGGGGCTAAAGTTTTAAGCAGAGCAGACATCTGCTGGCAATCACCATCAGCACAGATCCTGGTTGAACACTGCAGCAGGAACATCTTAGGTGCTATTTGTCTAACAGAGTTTATGCTGGTTTCAAGCCTGAGTAAGCTCTGCCAGAGCAAATAGCAGCTTTCCCTCAAAACCAAAAAACCAACCCAAACCAGTCCACCCTACACTGCTGCTCAGGACATCTACACCTGAGTTATTCAGCCTCTCTCGCTGGTCCAGAGAGAAGCAAGGAGCAAGACCAGACAGCTCTAGAGAGGGAATCTTCAGGGCAGCCCAGGCACTCTCTAAAGGAGACTGCAATTATCCAGATCTGACTCATCTCACGTCTGCAGCTCAGCCGCTTGCACTGCACTTTACTGTACCTGCCATCTTAAAAAAACCCACCAAACCAAACCAAACCAATCCCCTTTCAGCTGCAGATAGGCATCATCTGCTTAATATAATCATATCACTCCTTTCCAAACTCGAGAGATGAAAGGCTTCTCTTTCCAAAAGCTGTGAGACAGCAAATTAAACACTGTGATAAAAGAAGTATCCGATCAGCAGGTGCCTCCTGTGCTGGCAGCAGGCAAAGATACTCCTGTCTGTCAGCAAACACAGCGGCCCCCAGACAATGAGGGCTCCCACCTTGGGGCCTCTGCCAGAAACACTATCACCGCCAGTATCAAGTAGCTGACAGCACACAGCGTTACGTGTGCACAGATTGCCCGAAGGTCACCCAACATTTACCTTATGGTTAAAAGCCAAAATGAGATTATCCCCATGGATGCCACCTAATAAACACACACACCAAGCTGGAAGGGATGCCAACGTGTCTGGAGCAATAACCACCCGCAGTGCCTGTACGGGCTGGCAGGAGGGAAGCACCAAGAAGGAGCCTGCCATGCCTGCACAGCCCCCTTTGGGAGGAACTCTAGACACCCCCACTGCACACTTTATGGCCCACGCATTGTGCTTTGCTTTTTAAAGCCTTGCCCTGTGCACAGGCCGAGGGGCATTGCCTAAACTGCCTCAGTGTACCAAGGCAGAGCTGCTTCTTCTTAAGCAGGAACTTTGTTAGGGGTGTATTTCAGCTGAGGTCTACAGATTAGCACAAGAGTTATTACACAGAAAACCTATGCAGCAGACACCTAAAATGTCAGCAATCCTCAGAAAAACAGCTTTGGTGTCAGAATGAGCACTGCAGAAAAGCTCACTTCACATAGGCTCCAAAGGTATTATTTTTAAAAATAAAGAGAAAGGAAAAAATAATTGATCAAACTAAGAGGTAGAGCATACAGAAACTATGGAGAAAGGGCTGAAATGAGATTGTCTGGTATTATTTTTTATTTTGTACTTGCAAATATAATTTCTACAAGATGCATGTATGTAAATAAATAACAAGTGGATGCCATTCCAGGAAGAGATATTACTTCACAGCAATTCACTAAGTTCCTGTCATAGGCAAAACTATCCAGCACGGACCAGGTGCTCAAAAAGTCCAGATCACAAAACCTCCCAATTTCTGAATAAATCACCATTTTGTCCTGAAACCTCCTCTGCCATCCCAATGTGTTGACAACTGAAATTCACAGGTAGCTCCACTGCCAACAAGGAGCAGAGTGTGCAGCTTGTCCTCTGCCAGCTCCTCTCAGGGCCCCTTCCCATCCCCTCAGGAATGGCCCACACTGGCACCCCCACCTGCTGCATCCCTGTTGGTAGGTGGGACACCAGCAGCGCACATCACACACATCTAACAACTTCTACAGCCAGTCTGGGGAAGCACCACCAGAAATATAAATAATCCTGCTCTGGGAGCTCAGGATCAGATCAGTTAAACATGTCAAACTGCCCCTGGGAAATGCTCTCTCTATGAATTATTGGGAGGTAGGTTCTGAGTTGTCTAAATAATTTTAGGTGCAGCCTCTCGGGTTCTCAGCAGCAATCAAAGGCAGACAGTACTGGTCCAAAAAAAAAAAAAAAGGCTAAAACTTTTTAGGATCATGCCCATACTATTAGCAAATGCCTTTTTAAAACAATTGGCAGCTTGAGTTTGTTGCCTCACAACATCAGGAAAACAAACGTCACACCTCACGCCAACTAATAATGAGCTGACTTCACCTAGTCAGTGGACAGACATTTGTGTGGCCCCAAGAATATCCCACTGTTCACCCTACACCAGCAAAAAGCACCATATGGCCTACCATATTGGTGTCATATCTAATTTCTGAAATTATGTAGGGCACTCTTTCGGAGAAGTAGGTCGCTGTGATATTTTGGATGCAAAGGTCTTCCACTCTTGGAGATCTGAATCAAACTTTCATGTAAGCACAGTGCTTGTTGCTATGACATAATTGCAGGCTTGTTTATGTTATGAATACTGTGTAATGAAGTCTGCATGCAGTCTCCTCTATTCTTGGATTGAAAGTACTTTGACTTATGAATTATGGCAAACATTTTCAGTCTGGGTATCTGCTGTCACAGGAACTATTTAGAAGGCAGTGGGGCAGAAAGGCGTGCACAAGGGGAAGGTGCTCAAGGATGTGATCAAAGGAACAAGAGTACTACTCAAAAAGCAAACCCACCAAAATAAAAAAGTGTATGAGGTAGTATGTTCCTTACATTCCCCTCTGCTTAAGCCAGGGCTATTCCTAGTAGCCCCCTGCCCCTCTCCAAGCTAAACTGCTAACTGTGCCTAAGAGTCACTGATCTGACTCAGTGCATACATCAGTCTCTGAATACACCTCAATTTAATTTGAGACAATACACCAAGTCATCACTATTACTTCCCTTCCCTACAGCTGGCACAGCCCTCTAGTCCTCCCAAAGGAGCGGGGTATTACCAGAAAAGGAAACATTGGCATAACCTTTCACCGTTAATTTGCTCTTAGACCTCAGTGCAGGAAAGAAATATTTGGGCATGTATCATAATCATAATTTCCCCACCTGAGGTGGCAAAGGGAGCATCTCTGCTCTACAGAAATGCTTTAGAGTGCTGATCTGAAGCTTAGAGACATTAAGATAGGTTAACATTTTCTTTTCCAACTTGCATGCTCCCATTCCCAGAACATATATGTGGAAAAGCGTAATTGTCCTTCTCTAGCTGATTCCCTCACAAGAGCAGCAAATACCTCAACAGGGTAACTTCACCTGCAGAGTCATGAGGGAGTCTTGGCACTGTCAGTATCTTCCTCTGACCAAGCCAGTATTTTCACTCTTCACTGAGATGTCTGCAACTTTATTTTAAATGAAGTTTCAAAAATTGTGAACTATTTCAAGTGGATAATGGAGAAAGGAAAAAAAAAAGGAAAAAAAAAGAATGAGAGAAAAAAAGAGACAGACCAAAATAAAGGCTATTTAAATATCATTCTATAGCTTTAAGAAATAATTCTTCAGGAACATGGAAAGAACTTCACTTTGGGTGGAGTATTCAACATCACAGCATTTATTGGCTCTACCTGAGAGCATAAAAATAATTTAGCAAGACTTCTGCTCTCAGATTGGAGCCAAAAAAATTGATTTCATAAAACTGAGCCATGGTACAAATTTCTTTTCACAAGGAAAGAGTACTGATTTTCTTTTCCTCCAGAGCTTCAGAAAGGAATTTTTTCTCATATTTTCCTTGAGTTTTTAATAAAAGGCAGTGAAACTAAATATCTAGTCTGTCTAGGAAAAAAAAGCCAGGTGTCAGAAAGGCCACAAAACTATATAAAATAGTTTTCAAAAAGGAAGTTACAAAGAGATTAACTACATGACGTGCTCTAGTAGGGAAAAATAATGGAAGGACTAAAGCTATATTGAAAGAGGAAATAAAAAAAAAGTCAAGAATATCTAAGGGCAAACCATCACTCAGACCTACTTTCAGGTTTGGAAACCACATTCAAACACTGCTGAAGGACTCTTTCCCAGGTGCAGACAACACCACAGAACAGCCACACTCCAGTCACTGCTTCCTCTCTCACATTACACACAACCACACACGTCCCAGCACTGCCTGCGTCTCCATAAGCCAACCTTCCCAAAGACGCTTGCTCAGGAGAAACCTGCCTGTGCTTCTGGGCATTCAAAGCAGGGAGCCAAAATGGTGGGAAGGCTTTGAAGGACCATTGACCCTCAAGTTACTTGGCCGGAGTCCTGACTGCAAGGTGGCTGTAATACAGGCCTTGGTGAACAGAAGGAGCTGAGCTCTTGGCTCTCGACCCTGCCTCCAAGAAATTAGTCCGCCTGAGGACAAAGCACCAACAAACTACACTGAGAAAATTTTATGCATAGATAAGAGCAAAGCTAAGGGCAACACCCCAGAAACCAAGTTAAGCCAGAACATGGAGTGCTGAAGAGGTTGTATCCAAATCAAAAGGAAAAAACATTTCCTCCTGGTATTCACATTTTTATAGCAGAAATAAACACACAGAGCACCTTTAACAATAGCTCCAAAATCAAGTGAGAATTGTTATGAGAGGGTGAGTAAACCAGAAAGCACTCACTGGCAGAGATTTGCATTCAGTTGGAGGAAAATCAAAACAAAATGTAGGTGCAGGGTAAGTTGAGCGCTAGAGAGGTGCCAGAGGTCCCCATAAGGTACTGAGGTACACTGACTGAAATATTTAAGAGAATACCACGAGCTTAATGTTACACTATCATACTTTTTCAAAGTCAAACTAGAAAGCTACCTTACAGCAGAATTTTTCTACATGAAGAAGACTCTGTGCCACCTCTAGTGATTTGCATATTGTCTGCATTGTTTGCCAAATGCCATCAACAACCTCTCAAGGCCATTTAAAATTGGTAACTTGCTATATCTGTTTAAAATTAGCTGTGCAGGTGTATATGGGTTCTTTGGAAAAGTGGTTCAGCTTAATGGGGAAGAGTAAACTCGTAATAACTAGAAGATAGACATGCATTTGAAAAAAACACTAAAGCAAGAGAATGACCTCGAGTTGCAAGTCAGAGCAAGCTAAGTAAGAAAAGCACCAAAGTGCATTTTGCTGTCATCCTCTATGGGCCAAATCATGAGAGGTACTGTAGCGAGTGTTTATTTGCCAGGGACAGCAGTTACACAAGGCCCCCTTCCTCTCCTGCTGCCTTACGTAAGCTTCCCTGTCTAGACACAAGCTTGACTTTGACAGAACATGCTGGTCCTACATTTTTCCCGGGACTTTCCTCACCATCTGGAAGCTACAGGGGAACAACAATGCACTCAACAGCTACTCTGCCTCTCCTCAGCTGTTATATAAAAAGTCTGGGCTTTTAAAGCACTCAGTGGAGAATGAAGAGAGTAAAAATCTAACTGCTTGGATTTAATTTCTTACTTCAGTGATACTTCTAAGAGGTTGAGCTGTCATGCCAACATAGACAAGAATCTATATTCCTCAGTTACTTCTGCAAATAAAAAACAGAGTCTGGATCAGCCTAGAACCACAGAGCAAGGGAAAAAAGGAAAAGAGAGGTAATAAAGGACAAGGAAACTAAACGTAAGCAGTTTATATATAAACTGTTTTATATAAAACACCTTCTATACCCCACACACTTTTCCAATGCTTCCTGGCAATAACAAATGGCATGTTGTTCTCTGAAAAATAACATAGCCTAAATCAATGACATGTTGAACTCTAATACAAGAATGCACTGAAAGTAACATACGGGTTTGGTTGAGGTCACGATAATACCTTTGCTATACCAGCTAAAATATCATCTTTTACTGCAGTTCTGAGAGACTCTGGCATCTTAATAACTCTTAAGGCAAAATTGGGGCAGAAGAGCATCTATTAGACATCAGGCATTAGTAGGAGTTCATGTCCCAAGTTCTGTTTTCCTTTGACACAGATAGACAAAATCAAAAAAGAAAAATGGCACAGCCAATATTCATAGCCACTGAAAATTTATCTTCTGATAGAAAACAAACAAGAACAAAGGACAACAAAGTTGATCCGTTAGTTGAAAACACTTCAACTTTTATCTGGGCATCCCTTTGACTTTTATCTGGGCATTGTTTGACCAATACTTGCCCATCCTGGCCCAGTGGTCTGACATGAGCTAGCCTGTGCTCAAACAGGTGCAGTAGGACTACCAACAGAAGATACAATTTTGCATACCTTAACATATTTCTAGATGCTAGCCAAAAACTCAAATCCAAATAGGATTCTGAAAATTATCCTCTGGAGCCTGTGCAAAGCAAGGCAAATATCATTTGAGACAGGTGATAAAATAAAATTTAAAAATAAATAAATAAATAAATAAATAAATAAATTTTTAAAAGCTGTGGTTGTAAGTGTCTTGTTAGTGGAGTTCAGCAGCAATGAGGAATTGATCAAGTTGGCTGTCACCAGTGGGAACGCTATAAAGGTTTGTGACAAAGGGACTAGGATGGGATGATTAAGTATTTGCTCAACTAAGGAAAGAAAAATAATAATTTTTAATAAAATATATATTAAAAGATATTCACAAACATGGTTCATGGCAACACTACAAAATCAAGAATTTTCTGCCGTGACACAGGAGGACTGAAGGAGCTGATGAAAGGTGGAACAAAAAGTATTTTATTCTTATGCATATATAATAAATAACACCCTTGGCTTCTGTAAGAAGCCAGTTAAAAATTGTTTGGCATCTCCCAGGATTCCTCCTCTTTGATCTCTCTGCCAACATGATCCATACTAAATGAAGAAGCAGAGCTTACACTGTATATCTGTCAGTAAGATTCAGGAGAGGCGTTGGGAGAGGCATCAGGAAGGCACATCATGACATTTTCACCTATGTCATTTTTGCAAATTAAAGCAGAGTTTGCTATGCAAGGAAGAGGAGGACAAAAAGCCATCACCTCTGTGAAAGAGCTGTTAATTAATGAATAAATCATGCAGAACAACATGATTAAACAAAATACCATTGTTGACTACATATGTGGAAGAAGGGGGTATATAAACACATGAACACATTTATGCAACTGTCTTGGTCACAAAGAAGAAGAAAAGGGTGCAAGTACTTTGACTGCCAACATGAAACTTCCATCATCCACCCCAAACTGACAGTGTTCATATCAGATGTGATTCTGAGTTCTTAGAATCCATCCATTAAAGATGGAGTGATAGTCCCAGCACAGCAGTCTCAGGAGAGTAAGGAAATCAAGGAAAGAAGAGTACAAGTGACCCTATAACAGGAATGTAAACCAGCCAGCTGTGGACACACTGACCCATTTATTCTCACTGGCAACTTCACAGCTCTACAGTGGACAGGGACAGTCGGTACCTGCCACCATAAGGAAATGTAGAGAAACTTATTTAAGGAAAAACAAAACTGAAGTTAAATAAATGATGGACAGACCTTAATTATTCTGCATATAGCCAAAGAAAATGTCTGCCCATAGAGCTGTTAAAAAAAAAAAGTGATGAACTAGTGAGATCTGAATGTTCATAAGAATTAGGAGAGGGAAGTGAAAAGCAGAATATATCCTGTATCAGCATCGGCTTGAACAGTGTTAAAATTGTTGCGGGTGGATAGCTTTTGAACAGCCTGCATGAGATCTCACCTCTCTGTGTATTGTACAAGTGTCCACACTACAAAGCCATCAGCCCAGCTGGCACTCTGACTGTTACAGCAAAGAAGTCAATAGTTCTACCTGACCCAAAGACCAAAGACATAAAAGGTATTTGCTGCTGAGACACTAATGCTGGGCGAGCTCGTAGTAGCAGTGTCCATATGTTCTACTCATTGAAGTACTGCCAGCAACAAATACTCAAGAATATGAGTCAGATGCCATAAAATTTCACATTTGGCATAAAACCAGACATTTCTTTTAACAAATAATGGACTTCAACATTTTATTTCCTTCTAATTTCTGAGCATTTCCAGCTTCTAAGCATTTTTTAGGAATGTCAGGAATGCACTCTTCAAATGCAAGAGCTGAAATCTTCCTGAAATCCCAGGATGCTAGCAGACAGGCTTTCCAATAGAAAAAGAACATAGACCATGAGACAAGATCAAAATCAGAAAGTTAACAACATTTTTGCATAAGAAACGTCAAGATCATCATCCACAAAAAGTCAAAAAGACAGGAATGCATATCCTTCTTGCCCAAAGTCCAGAGTTCAGAGCCAATAACCCATTTTAAGTAAGGCTATTTCAGCTCTTGTACAATAAGTGATTTACTTGCACTTCTTGAACAATATGTGATTTTGACACTAAAATTTCACATTGCCATTGTAGATTTAGAAGGAGGATTGCAGTTCTGCATGCAATCACACAAGTGAGTTATACTTACCGGCTCTCACTGGGGGAAAAACAAAAAAAAAAGGTGTTTTTATTTTAAAGGGAACTGTAGCTCAAACAGACTCTTAGTTTTAGAAACACATTTCTTATGAAAGCACTAAATGATCAGAAAGCAGCATACCACAGTTCTGGGTATCACCAGATCCTTCTCTGCCAGCCCCACTGCACAACCCCAGCTTTCCTTGGTGGACCAAAAGCAGTTCATTCTTCACTCTCAACACTTCTTCAGTCTGACAAACTTAAAATGTGTAAAACTCAATTAACTAGCCTGTTATTGCAGAGAGCTGATGCCTCTCCTGAAGTGAAGATGTGCTACAATTCGGCTACCTTAGATCTCTGTGACTCAGTGTTGGGAAATCGGCAGTTTCACAGGGTAGTGTCCCTTTAAGTAACTGTTTTTCTCGGTTTCATTAAGTTGTGTATTTTCTTTAAGGAACATTTCTTCACTTCAGAGTCAACAGAGTACTGTGAATTATTCCTCAGTGATTTCTCATCATACAGTCAGAAGTGCTTCCACGAAGAGGCAGTGGGTGGGCAGCAAGTCATAACCCAGCTGATTATCAGCCTCCCGTGGGAGCTGCTCTCCTGGAAGCTCCCCGCCCAGCAGAGCGGACACTGAGGACCTCCCAAGCAGTGACCCAGGAGCTCTCTGTTGCTCAACTGTTGATGCCACCTATTTAATTCGCAAAGAGATTCACTGAGACAGAACAATTTGGTTCTCCTCATCCTTGTATGAGCAGTGTTACCACTGTGCAGTGAACAGAAGCCAAACTATGATTATGTCTGATCAGTGATTAGCAAGTCCACTTCCCCACTCCTCTCCTCGCACAACACAAGCTATTTCCTCTATTATTAATTACCCCCGTTCTCTGTGGTCAGGCCCAGACACAGAAGAGACAGAAGGAGAGAATAAACAAGCTTGGAGAAAAGCAATGGTAAGAATGGTCACTTGTGGACTGAGGGGCTGGCAGGGTGCAGCTACTCTGTTCTTGCTGCCTCTCAAAGATCACCTTGAGGGCACTTCCCATTCGCCACCCTGAGCTTCCCCCCAAGTGCTGCCCACCTCAGCATCCACCAGCTGCAGGAGCATGAACATCCTGAGGCTTCTCTGGCAGCCAGCTACTCCTGGCAGCTTAGGATCTGCAGGGATGGCTACGGGTGTGACCACAGCACATCCTTGCAAGATGCAACCCCATGGATCTGAGCTTTAACAGGACTGCAGCCACAGAAATAGGTCTGAGTCTGAGCTGGATTCACATCTTCAAGCAGCTGGGCTGAAGCTCAGCATCTCCAATCTCCTCTTCTTCCAGAGCCTCAGCCCACGCAGGTATCTCTGCGCCCTTCGCAATTAGAACTCCAAATTGCCAGGCAGGCATCGCAGTGACAAATCTCTCTCCGTGCCTTTACACTCCCCTCAGCCTTTGCCAGATCCAGCAGAGCCTGTGAGATGCAAATGCTTTCACACCTACGTGTTTTGTTTAATCAACCACAGATGCTCAGATTGATTGAGCAGTGATTTGCATAGATTAGCGTGATGTCAGTATTTATAATACAGCAGGAGTATCATGCCAAAATCCACCCCTGAGGAGGTATCTACTCACAAACTAAACTAATAATTGGATGGAGTTTATATCAGAAAAAGAGACCAAAATTAAAAACTGGGGATCTTCAAGGCAGATTGATCAGATTTCCTCAATCTTCTTCCCTCTTGTGGGTTTCTTTCTTGTCTGTCTGGTGACACTGGAGATTTTCCTCCACACCTTCCCTAGAACAATTACAACAGCTGTCAAGGCTGTCGCTGTGACCAGATCTACCTTAAGTAAAGCAGATATACAGTGCAAAGTGGGCGTTTCTACACATTGTAATTAGTACCTTCCTTGAAACTAGTTGTGGGTAAAGATCATAATTTTTCCTATTAAAATCTTCACGCTTTAACAAGAGTGAAAAATCAAATGGAAACTGTTTCCAAAATTCAGTTTAAAATCAGTAAGAGTTGTCCAGAAGAGGTCTCAAATCTGTAAGAGTTTTTTGCAAATAAAAACTCAGTTTTTAAACAAGACTTAATTTCAAAAAAATAGAAATTGTTAGCACTTCTAAACTGCACTAATCATTTTTCTCCTGGCCTAAAATACAGACAGCTACAAGATTCACTTTTGTATTTCCGTAATTTGCATGGTAACTACCTTTATTTAAAAAAAAAAAAAAATTAAAAATACCCAGAATATATAACTCAAGAGGATGAACAGGAGAATTAGATTAAGTGCTGCATGCTTTTCTGGCATTCAAGTTACACATTTTGTTGAAATGTAGTGATAACAGCTAATACAGATTACTCTAGACAGGCGATAATCCCCATTTTGTCATATAAGAAATTAATACCTATTTAACAGCCAGCCCTAGTAAACATCTATCACAACAGCAGGGTAGAGAACTTCACACTGAACTTTGCAATGTGAAGCAGTTACCACGACCAAAGGAGGCAAGTGTAGTCAGCTGTCAGGAGATGCAAGTTCTACAAACAACAACACAAACCCCAGGTACTTCAAAGAATAAATCAGATGTCTTTTTGCAGAGCTTCAGAACAACTGGCAACATTACTACCACTCTAGTGACATAGAAGACTAAATGGTTTTGTTCCCCCAGAGTTTCAAAATAAGATTTGGCACTGACTTATCTATTTTACTGCCGGCTGCCAATGACCAATCTAATTTTTTTTTCTCCCTTCCCC
>VXAD01007225.1:661524-823695 GCA_013399195.1 Dicrurus megarhynchus
CCCCCCCCCCCCCCCCCGCCCCGCCTTTCAAAAGGACAGTCCAGAAGCACATTCTAAACATCATAGCACCAGTAGGCACTAAAATCCAGAACCACACAGTGTAGCTTAGGCATGTGTCATGGCACATTACCTACAATTTCTTTTCATCCTTGGTTTACCTCCTCAGAGGATGACAAATGGTTTCCAGAACACTGAAAACCAGTTTGGGGTTGAAAAACCCATGTAACTTGTTTTGAAACCCAAATGTAACCTGTCTTCTGGTAAGGCTGAACAGGATTCTCAATTTTGCATCTGAAGATTCTTGTAAGATATCCAAGAGTAATACAGAGACATTTTGTTTTCTAAACTATTCTTTCTTTTATGTATTTTAACTAGTAAACATAGTGAATCAAGAGTTAATTCAGAGTGTATTTTAATCTACGCCTATTTAGGTTTTACTGCAAGAAGCTGCCCAGTTCAGTGCCCTAGCACTCACCTAACCCAAGCATTCCTGGCAGTAATAGATATTACTGACTGATTTTACTGCCCTCTTGCAGAGGCTTTGTGCCAAGATGTTTGTTTTTCCATTGCTTTTACATAAAACTTGTAATATTTCTAAGAGTAGCAATTTTTTTAATGTGATTTTATCTGGCAATTCAAATGTACGTTTTGCTCCCATTATTTTTCAGGGAGCATCTGCATCCACTGATGAATCTTCCCATACTTCCACTAGAGAAAGTAAAGCTATTAATATACTAAAAGTGAAGGATATATGAACAAAAAAAATTAAATTATAACAAAGATCCCCAAATACACAAACCTGTCCCCAAACATCAGGATAGCGCTTAGAAGGTGCACAAATTTTTGAGGAAAACAGCCAGGGTAGGAAAGGACTCTGAATACAGTGATGCCAGCACAAAAAGCATGCATTCACTCACTGTTTCTAAAGTACATGAATATGCACTTTCCTGTCTATAAATTGACCAATTTACCATTCGGAAAAAAGTGCAAAGTGATAATTAATGTACAAGGTTAAAGAGAAAGGAAAAGAAAAACAAACTCTTTCAAGAATGCAGCAAGAGAATTTTCTGCCTGCGGCTACATTAGCCAAAATAAGAACGTCCACTGTACAAGATCTCATTTCATGCATGAATGCAGCTCTGGGTCACAGCTCTACGCTCTCTCCCTCTGAAGCTTCCCCATTCACGCCTCTACCCCAGCCTAAAATACTGCTATTTATAAATTGCTAGGAAAACTGGTATCCCATCAGCCTCATAGGTTTTATAAACAAATGTGTCTGTCTAATCTGATACTGAATTTGTAACATTTTTCAACCAAGAGCAGTAAACAAGATGATGCAGAAGGCCATTACTTCCAGATTCAGGCAGAATGTTATTGACAGATGAAAAATTGCTCCTATTTTTGCCTGCAGAATTAAGAACTCTGCAGGAACAAAATGAAAACTCCTTTCAATTTCCATTAACATTTTTTTTTCCTTTAATGACAGAACTCAGGTTCGTTTTTGGGAAACCATCCTCCTCAAGGCTAATTAAGATATGGTTTATCACAACAAAGAGCATTATTTTTTCTATTTCTGTTTAGGAATAGCAAAATTGTTCAAATACGCCCTACATTATGTCCAGGGGGTTTGAAGTCTGTTGAAATAAAATGAGGGCAAATACCAAACTCCAGAACAACAACTTTAGGGCTGACTTATGCAGGACAGCATAGTAACGTACATGAGCAATTAATTACCTTGGAGATTTTATCCACATTAGCACAGCATTTTCCTACACTAATGCAATTACGCTTCTGATACTCAACAAGTTTTCCGAGGTATCTCAGCAATCTCGACTGCATCCACATGGACACATCTTCTGATGTTAGGTTGTATAAACACACTGATTCACAAGTTTCAGCCATCAGTGGACAGTCTTCATATGCAAATCAGGCACAAGCCAAGAGGGAAGGCAAAATAAATCCAGTATGAACTTGCTCTATGCACCTGTGGAATTGCTATGACTGCAACTTAGATAAGCTGCAAATAACAGTTTTATCTGTCTAGACTAAAGGTTTAGATTGGCTTGCAATCAACTGCTTCAAATAAGGCAAATTTTGGAAAAGAAAGATGAAAAAGAAGAGAGAAAAATTAGTATACAAGAACTCCTTTAAAGACATGGCATAGCTGCATGGAATCACAGAATGGTTGAGGTTGGAAGAGACCTCTGGAAGTCTTCTGGTCCAAACTACCCTGTTAAGCTTAGCCACCCAGAGCTAGTGGCCTGGGCTGTGTCCAGGCAGCTTCTGAATAATCCCAAGGACAGAGACTCCCCAGCCTCCCTGGACAGCCTGTGCCAGTGCTCAGTCACAGTGAAAAAAAGCATTTTTTGATGTTCAGGGGGAACCTCCTTTGTTTCAGCATGTGCCCACTGCTTCTGGTCCTGTCACTGGGAAGCCTGGAAAGAGCTTGGCTGCACCTCCTGTACACCCTTCCTTCAATGTATTAATATACACTGATGACACCACCTGAGCCTTCTCCTCTCCAGGCTGAGCAGTCCCAGCTCTCCCAGCCTTTCCTCATAGGAGAGATGCTCATCATCATCTTCACAGTCCTTTGCTGGATTCTGCCTGGTAGCTCCAGATCTCTCCGCTACTGGGGACCGCTAAAAGACACTTCCCAAAAGAGACTTTTTCCAAAAGACACTTTTCTCAAAAGACATTTCTTTCAGCCTGAAAGCAGTAGATATCTCCAAATTCAAGCCAGCAAAGAGTAAAGATTTACTTGGGATGGTTAATACAATTCACTTTCTCTCCCAAAGATACTAAGCTTTTTTTGTTTTAAGGGGTCAGTACTACTAATAGACCTACAAAAGCCACAGAAGTCTCTAAACAAAACTGTTGATGCATACCAAAGACATAATTTATACATATCTTTTTCACACAATTTATAGCTGTCTTCTAGAAAAGGCTTGAAAATGACTAAAAAGGAAAGTTTATTTAATTGTTTACTGTTCAAATACATTCTGAGGCAAAAATAAATGCCTTGCCAGCTGGTGTTCCTGTGCTCTGTGCAAAGAAGCAGTGTTCGACACTTATCTCATAGGACCCAAAATTCTTCTTTCTGACTTCTTTTCCCCCTGTACTGTCAGTTGTTTTTTTCCTTACATTTCCTCTTTTAAAAAGCAAGATCAATAAATAAATTCTTGATGTAGCTGTTTGCATAATGTCATCAGCATTCTGGGAGAGCACAAAGTGATCCTTGAACTGGCTGCCCAGGGCAGCTTGGGCTGGGAGCAGTGCCATGGTGGGGAGCAGACCATTGCAGGGTGCTGCTCAGCAACCCTGCTGTGTCCCAGACCTGAAGCCTTGGGTGCCCAAAGCTCTTTAAATGGGAAGCTTCCCTAAGCCTTCAAAAAGGTTTCTGAAGCTTGAAAGAAGAAGAAGAGGGGAAATAGGAGGAAAAACACATATGCTTGAGTCCTGTATCTGAAAGGAAGTAACTTGATAAAGGATTGTTAAAAAAAAAACATTTTAATGAAACTAAAGACAGGATATCAACTTTTAAACTATTCCCATGCACAAACTTTTCCAGTCTATGTTGGGGAAAAGTAACAGCAAGAACATGCTAATCTTGTTCTGGCTTACTAGGAAGTTATTTATAACACACTTCAAAATTTTGGAAGGTTATGTTACAGAGCAGGAGTTGTATTGTCTATTGTTTTACAAGCAGGTGCAGGAAAGTCAAGTAGAGCCAACATGCTTACTAAAAAAAACCCAAAACAACCAAAAACCAGAAACCTCTGGATTGCCAAACTTGATTTTTGTACTTGTTCTCACATATTTAGCAGATGTAGATATGCCATAAATTAATATTTACTAAGCATAAATGGAGACACCATTCCGTTACTATTATGTTTGTTGGAAAACTCCAAACTTACCTGAAAATCGTTCTTTCTAGATGATTTAAGGTGTGTAATTTAAAGCAGCTTTGATAGGGAAGGACAATTTTTTTTTTTGCAATAGTCTGGTCACTGTACATCAAAGCAGAGACCAGAAGTCTTCTTGATTTTCTGAACAGACAAGCAATAGAAAATTGTGGGCGTTCTTTTTTTCTTACTCGGATCTTGCTACCCAGAAACAGGAGTCACCTATTGAACACATCTCATCTCACTGGGGAGGGTATTCCCCAGGTCTTATAAAGCAGAGAAGTCCAGGCACAAACAATCCAACAGTACAAACACTATGAACAAGAAAGGAGTCTGTATTTTAGTCTAGGTGAAAAAACACTGACTTCAACAAACAGATGCTGAACAACCACAACATAATTATCAGACAGCTGCCAATTCTGAATGGGATGCTTTTCTGATCTTGCGCACTAACAGTCAAAAATTTGCCTAATTTTAGCTTTAGGTCAGGTAGTCCAACACAAAGCCTGTCTGGGGAAGCTATATTTATGCACCACTTATCTGTTCTTCCCCTCAGAAAATTCATTACCCAGTCTTCCTTCCTGCTTAACCTTAACCTCAACTTCCAAAAAAGTACCAAATTCCGCTTACACTGTGTTCTTTATAATTAGACACAAATTGCTCAAGACGTTCAATTTTAACATTTTCTGCTCTAGCATCTAAAAATGCTGGATATTAATAAAAGCTTTAATCATCCTGAAAAAAATACTATGCTATCACAATTCTAATCTGTGTTTTAAATTCCTCTAAGCAGACAGAAATATAAAGACCGATATATTAATTATTACTACTCACATAGCCATCATTCTGTGAATTTTAGAAGTTGGATTACAACAGTCCTACAGTGCTTAGAATACATCTGTCAATTAAGTTTTCATCTATGGTGTTGGATACAGTAAAGCTTATTTTATAATATACTATCTTTATATAATTTTATATATTAATTTAAAAACTTAAATACTCTATATTGCATTATTGTATGTTGATATTACTTTTTTGTACACATATACTATGAAACACAATACAATAAACATGTGCATATGTGAATGTACACACCATCCCAGTGAAGTTCCTTAAATTATCCAGCCTAGGTGTTTAGGTACCAGGCTGACAAAAACATATTGCAGCACAAATATATCAATTACCACGTAAGGCTAAAACAACCTACCAAACCACTGGCAGTGGCTGACAGAGACTGTAAGACATGCAAAGTGTCCCAAAACTGTTCTTTAATTTCTGAAGAGTTTTTCATATTAATATACATTTTCAACCTAATACAGGCATTGAGAGAGTTTGTTACCTTTATGTTTTAAGTACACGTTGTCTTGGTTTTCTCTCTCTCTATTGTCTCAAACTTCTCTCCCCTAATTCTGCTGTCTGCCAGCAGGTCAGCCTCCCATTCTTATTTTCCACATTTTACGTATTTCCTTCTTTGGTCATTCGCTGGCACTCATCAGCAAAATTTACCCACTAACCTGCTTGCTGATGCTGACGTTTCCCAGGAATATGTGCGTCCATGTACAAGGACCTTAAATAAAATGAAAAAAAAAATGCAGATTTCCTGGAAGATGCTAAATTAGTAAGTCCCTTATGCAAAGTCCCTTCAGTTAAGCAAAGACTGGGCACCCAGGGTAAAGTCCTGCCAGATAAACTCAACCTCTGCCCTTTACTCTTTCACATCAAGTAGCTTTTTCCCTCACCAGCTTCTGCTTCCACAGGCCTGGGCTTGGGAGCTATCTATGGCGCTGCTGGTATTCAGGAGGAAGCTTTGGTTTGGTAAGCGGTTACGATGGGTAAATACAGGAATGGATCACTGTATGATGGAGAGCCCTGTTGTTCCCTATCAAGGGAAGCCTTGCTCCCTGTTTTTTTTTAAATTTACTTCAGGAACTTTTGAGCTTTTTCCTCTTTTATTTCTCTTCTGTACAGCTGGCCCTGATCATTAACAAGGGCAGACAGTAGCAGCTGTTCAAGGGCCAGCTATGTTTTCTTGCTTTTCAACATACCTCTCTGTAATTTTCCTCCTACCTATGTATTTTATGTTGGAAAAAACTGTTTTCATGATGACTTCCCTTGGAGACAATTCCAACCCTAAACTAGAAGGTTTCTAATTTAATATATGCTCTTTGTTTCCTTGGACAGTCACTGGTGGATGAAGGGTAGGATATTCAGATCCAGAAGACTGAAGGCCACTTTCCCAGGCACAAAGAACATCACACCCAATCTGAAGATACTCAGTGTTTCTGAAAATAGTTGGAACACATGCATGACCCAAGGAAAATGAGGGGTGCAGTGACATCATGTGATTGGACACATTTCTATTTCCAGCAAAGAACTTTACATCCCAACTAGCACTGTTGCACTCACTCTATAGATCATAATCACACCTCCAACATGAAAACATTTTCACTGCTATGTGATGAACATATCACAATTTACCATTTTAGGTAATTTGGATATTTTTATGTAAATACAGGCTTCAAAATTCTAATCAAAAAGTTTTTAATCTCCCTGTTTAGCTCAGAATACATACAGATTTAAAAAACAACCTATTTTACAAGTTTGTATCATAGGTCACATTTTCTTTTAACAAATGTTTACCTGACCAGAATATTTTTTTTTTTAGACAGTAGAGAATAAGGACGAAAGTCCAAACCTGAGGACTCAACAAAGCAATAAAAAATGAGGACCCAAGACAAGCCAACAAGAATTTTGGGGCACTTCACATGGAAGGCTCTTCGGGAAAAAATTAGTTTCATTATAATCATTCTTTGTTCCAAAAGCTTTTTTTTCCCCAGTACTCTTGTACACAAGTAGTTTTGTTCTAAAGTGTAAAATTGGCCTTCTTGAAGTCAGTAATGAAAAAAAAAAACCAAAACAAACCCACAGAAGAAAATATAACCTGTAAATACTGAAGTGCAGGTATACCAGCAAGAGGTGAAAGATGACACTTTTCTCAGGCAGCAAAACTAGTCTGTGCTAAGTCAACTTAGCAAAAAAATACCATGCCATATCTCCTTGTAATCAGCTGAAGGAGGCAGATCTAAAGAGATAAATAAAATCCAAACAACACAGATGCAATGGAGTTCTCCAAGGAAAGAAAAAAAAAAAAAAAAAAAAAAAAAAAAAAAAAAAAAAAAAAAAAAAAAAACACCACAAAGGAAGAAATCGACTGTGCTCATTTTATTGAAAAAAATTAAGAAGTATTCAAAGAAGCCAATTCCCAGGTTGGTTTTTTTCTGGACTGAATGACTAAAACTACCAAACAGGAACACTCTGATGGTAGAGAGAGTATAGACCCACTTCTTCATGAGCAATGAGGAGGACCTAAATCAAATCACACTTAACTTTAATTAAAATTAGTTTATTAGTTTGTTTATAGTAGTATTTTGTTTATCTTGATTGCCTTGTCCTTTTGTGTAAATGAACTTCATCTGACATGCTCTAAATTTTTTTTTATTACTCTTTTCCTCTCATGCCCTTTTAAACTTAGCAGTTTAGTTAATATCTATTTCTAGGAATAAGTCCTATCTTTGACAATTTCACTAAACATACTGAATGAAGCCTGTTTCTGAGAAGATCTTTAACAATACACCAAGCTTCAGTGAAGTTTCATTTCCCAGAGTACAAATCTCTCCTTGAGCTTGCTGTAACATCTGACTTATCACTGGGAATGTACAAAGTTTACATTATGTTTTGTGGAAAAAAATATAGAACTCAGCTGAAGTTAATACAGACCCAAATGACCTCCTCCAAAAAAACCCAACTTCTTAAGCTTCCAGAAAATAGCTCTTTGTGATTAACTGGGTATTTTTTCAGCAGATTCTAGCTCTGTAGAGCCTTTCAGTAAACACTGAACCCTTCCAGCACACTGTGGAGACTACCTCTTACTTAGGAGATAATATAAATAAGTTTAAATAACATAAACATATTTATAAATAAGATATAAATATTTTAAAGTTGGAACTGCTCATTAGACAGTGGCAAATTCATGCAAAGCACCCCTGTGACCTGACATGGGTCTATGAAATCCAGACCTTGACCCTGAACTGGTTCCTGAAAACTCCTCATACAGCAGTCATGTGGGATGATTTTGAAGAACTGGAGAGTGGAAAGGGAAGAAAGAAAGGAGAATGGAGAAGGGAGCCAAACTTCCAGATCATTTTTTTCATTACAATCCACATGGTTAAAAAACCTGGTGTACAACACAGGACAGGATTACAATTCAGCAGACAGAATGAATACGTCTTTGTTCGCTTTATTCTTATATATTTTGCCCCAAAGAACAGAAGCAATACTGTTAGACTGGAATATGTCACCAGACTTGATTCGGTCATCTGAAACTGAAGTCTAAATGACTCCTTTTATCTTCCTTGCTGGCTCATTGTCCCTCTCCAAGTGCCTGAACGAAAGCAAGGAAGCTCAAAGCTGCCAGTGGACACTGTAACACCCACACTTTGACCAGAAGGAGGTGGATTGATTTGGCAAAAAGGATTTTAGGAGGCAAAACATCAAAGGATGGCAGGATGCAAGGAGGGCAGATCACTGGCTAGTTCCATCCCTGGCATCAACTGAATCAAAGGGAGACAAAGCCAGATTTAATGAGCCCCTTTCACTGCTTTCCTCAGCAATGGGCAGCTGAAAAAAGTAGGTAAAATTCAGTGAAAGGAAGCATTTTATTTAAGTTTAGTCCTTTTACTTACAAGCATGAATTCAAGTCCTCACGACCAGTACCACCATACATGTTTTCTACATGTTTGTTTTCAGCATCAGTTCAAGTCGGCAGTGTATCTGCTCACTAAGAGAATCATTGTCCTACAATCAGCAAGTCCTCACACCATTTTCTTCCAACCCAGAATTTGCTGAAGCTTACCCAAGATATAAATTTGCTTTGACATGGATTAACTACATCAAGAAACACTTTAAAATAGCCCCCTCTATACCACCAGGTTCCAATTTTGCTACTCTGTATGTCCATATTAAGTAGGCCTCCCGGGATGTGTTCTGTGTGTCTAGCTCCCAACTTCCTTTGAAATTAAAATGAAAAAGTAGTAAGCCCTTGTACTATATTTGCTGAAGTAACTGAAGACATGAAGGAATTTACACTACAAACACAAATACTATTAAAACACATCTTCCTCCACATTCATGCTATTTAACCCTCCTCACCACCAATGGTGGCAAACTCCAACTTGTATTTTTCCTAGTCCTTAGGCCCGTCAGTTTGGCCAAAGGAGCTGCAGCTAAACCAGAGCCATGCACTTCCAGGTCCCTGGTATTTAATCTGCCAGTCATCCATGGGTCTGAAATATATTCAATACTTGAAACATCTAGGTTTTTTTCTTTTCTTTTTTAATTTAAGCATATTTACTGCATTTAGTATTTATGAAATTAACAGACAGGATGAATCAGTAGATATCCAGCAGAGCTAAATTAACAAAGCTTCTTTCAATGTGAGGTTCTTCCCACCCAGCCCTATCAAAGGGCTCCAGACAACTCCAGTTTAGATCTTTTTAATCACTGCCTAATTTAGAAGTGAAAGGAACTATCCCATGTAAGAAAGAACAAGGTCTATTTTCACCACTAACCCAAGCTGAGACACTGTATATGAGCAATTAGGACCCTAATCCTGTAGCATTTAATTTCCCAATTGCTTTTACAGGGTGTTTAAAATGATGGATTATTGCTTCTTGTTTTCTTCATGAAACACAGACAGTACAATTAGGTGTTCCAAATGCCCTGTATCTGAACGAGGATTTGCGGTGCTCCACCTGGAGCAACATCCTCACTACCAACACGCTCATGCAGAGCAGCTGACTGCAAACACAGGACCGTGAGCCCCAGAGCTGCCTGCTAGAGTTCCTGCAGAAGCAGTAGGAACCAAAAACCCAGGGAGTTACAATAGATAGACTTCAGGACAAGCAGCAGGAAGAGCAGCTGGCACACGTGCGCACGCAGCGAGTTTCGGACGCCAATAGCTACGCAAGGCAGGGCGATGTCTTTGGGAACTCCAGCAACTTTTTCTTCCCACAACCTGCCACACCTCCTGCTTTCTTCCCACCTACTGACTCGTCAGGCAGCCTCACTCTGCCTACCACAAGTTATCCATCTTCTGGTCTCTCTACCAAATCTCACCCAATCTGTTCACTTTCAGACTAGTGCTGTCCCTGTTTCTCCATCCTTCATGGACACACCTAGAAAGCCCAGGTGTTTTTTTCTAAGGATTGTCACTGCTTAAACACACCAATGTAGCATTTTGTAGAAGTGTCAGCTCTTTTAAGGGACCTCCTCCAGGCAATGTACACTACAGACATGTAACAAATTAAAAGCTCTGTCAGAATACAATTACTCCTATAAGCAGTGGAAATACTGTGCAAAACTGCAGTGCATAGTAAGGGCTTCATGTCCATGAAACATGTTTTATCCATGCCTAACTTCAACACACTGCCAAAAGCCAGCAATTAGCCTGTGAAGGAATTGAATGGAGGCTACAAAGTCAAGCTGGGGCTTAAATTCCTGCAGAAAATATAAAATATTGACATGATTCAAAGGCCAGCAATAGGATTTAGAGACCAGGGCTGATGCCTTCAGGAGAGCAAGTTGTTCAGTCACATAGAAAACAAGCACCTCTGCAACTGAAAGGATTAGATGCTTGTTCCTATTTGTATTCAAGAACCTTTAAAAGACTGTCTTCTACCCCAGCCCTCTACCAAAGACAAGGAAAAGCCCCAAAGCACTATTCTGCCATCTTCAAACACTTGTGTATTTGTAGCAGTTTTCATTTCTATTTCCCAGTGTTTGTGGTCAGCCAGCTCTCCCTCACAACAGAGAGTGAGGCACTGTTGGCAAGGAAATATTACACCATGTGAAATTGAAGGGGTTTTTATAAAGATTAACAATTTAGGAATGCAAGTGATGTGGTATCATCACCTCTACCTGTCCATTTGGAAGCAGTACTTTAAACCCTGCTTTCCAACACACAGTGCCCTGCCTTCACCTCGTTTCCCTCAGAGCAATCACTGTGGATCATGCATAGATGCAGCTTCATGCACAACATGAGGCAGAAAAACCAAAGTATTTTTCTGATATTTTCTTTTGTTTTTAACTAAGTGGGTCACTAAGAAAATCCCAATAACTGTGTTTCTTTTTCAGGTTGATGTGATCATCAGAGGTTTTTAAACCTCAAAAACCTATTTCACATCTGCAGACTTCTAGCGGTGGCCCCATTCTGGAATCAGATTTTCTCTGGAAAATCACCTCTGCAGTTGTTTTTTTTTCCTCCCCCACTGGTTGACAACTATAATTAATTAGAAGAGAGGTGTGTGTGTCTGTCTGTCTGTCTGAATAATGGAATGAGACACAGCTGGTAAAACTAGCAAAGCATAAATGTAATGTCTTGACCACTTGTCGCTATTACAAAATCCTATGGCATTTTTCCCTTGTGTATTAGTCTTGCAATGGGGATAATTACATTCTGTCTGCTTAAATCCTTAGCTTAAATAGCTACTATGGTCACATATAGAACACGTTTGTGTGCCTAGCTCCTAGTTAAATGACTTAACTGCCATTGAAATCAGAAACAAATATACCTTTTGACTGTGGCTTACATATGACATAATTAAAGAAAATAATTTCTATAAAAAGCCTATGCAGTCTGTAGTTTACTAATGTAATTTTTCTATTTAGCTAAGAAAAAAACCAAAACAACACATTCCCTATAATAACCAGCTACCCACCTAGTTAAAAATACGCTATAAAGTCTGTGATTGCTCTTTTTCAGTCAGAGCTCGTCAGTGTAATGAAAACATGCTCTGCGAGCAAGATTTTGATATTGAAATAATACTTCACCTTCCTCACCAGAGAGGACAAAAATTAGAAATATTTTTTTAAAATAAAATCTAACTGATATGCTTCAAAGCACTAGGTTCAGTTAGCCCTGTAGAATGGAGAAAGAAACCCTATTTATTATTATTACTATCATTGAATCCAGCTAAGTGTACTGAAAAGTATATCGCAAAATTTTGCATCTGTGGGTGCAATTCACTGAAATCCATTTTTATTGTGCATAAACATTTTTGTACACAATTATTAGCTTGACAAATGATGTCTTTATAGAATCCATACCAGAAAGTGTGGCCAAGTATATAACTGAAGTGTTCCAGGCAATATGGAGAAACAGTTGTGCTCACATAGAAATTAGGCTCTCCAACAGAGATCTCTAAAGCCCCATTTGTACTTGAAAGACATGTCTCTTGTTTCACTTTATTCTTTGCTAGCCAACAAATATCTCATCTGTATTCTGCAAAATACACCTTTCAAATGTGGGAGGAAAAACAATGTTTTAGCATTCTGTGGGGAGGGAAGATAAGCAGGGGGAGAAGGGGAGGGGGCAAAGTAGGATTATTTCCCCAGTTACCTGGAAGATTAGAAGCACTCTTCTAATTCACAGGCTTTTTCACATGGATAAAGAAGGAAGTTGTTCCAGGAAAGCGTGAGAAACATTTTACAAATGCAGAAACTGGATCAGAGAAAAATCACCTCTGCGTTTATGTTCTGGCATCAAATTCAGAGTTGGTCTTTCTGATCTACAGATGTGCCTTTTACCTGGAATACAGCACAGTACAGAGCAGTAGATAATTTATAACCCCAGTGTGGCAACACTAATTGTGCTGTCTGCTACTGCCTGTTCCTATAATGATGTGCAGGACTGAAATGTATCACAGATCTGGACTTCACAAAAGAAAGAAGTCTGTTCTAAGAATATATGCTCATGGGTGTGCATGCATGCATGGTTTTTTTAGGACGTATAGCAACTGGAAATACTAATACTTTGAATCAAAATTCTTAGAGATAATACAGCAAAATGTAAACTTTAGATAAATTGGAATAGATTTCCTAAGGAGCCGCTTGTCAGACAGGTAGAATTATCATGTAATTCCCCCAGCTATGGCAGCTCAGAAATTGGCTTTTCTTTGCTGACTTGTCACTGAAAGAGGTACAGTGAGAATCACCAAGCGGGTAGTTTAAAGTTGAGATGGCACACACTGGGTTCATTAGTATGACAGGAAGCAAAATGGATGAGTCAGATTTCCTCTCCAGTGTTAACCCAAATGCTGGCCCTTCGAGGGTACAGAAAGCTGATGGCCCTCTACTTACAGCAATCTACACCAAGAAATTAATCTGTTGCAACAAGGAAGTTCTAGATACATCACTTTCACAACAATTTTAATTGAAGCAGTTCCTTATGGTGCTGTGTAGCAATTGAGACAAGTGTGAAAACCAGATGCAGGACTGCATTCAAGCAATCGCACAAACACCAACGTTATTCAACATTCCAGGCACTAATTAGCAGGCGGATGGTATCTGAGTAATCGCTGGCTGCTGCATATATGACCACACATCTGTTTCCCACCTCTCTGCATCACTCTGCATGTTCACAGCCTACACACATTTCTCTCTGAAAGTCCTAATTAATGGAGAGCTCGTGTTGCAATAGGCAAAGAAACTGTTATCACCTCCTACAAGAAGAGAAGATCTACAAGTGCTGTCCACTACTGTTGGGTATTTACATACGGAGTTCAGTACATCATGTTTAAGGAGTAGACATTTCCGAAGGTCTGGTTTATTAACTACATGAGTTGAACGGACAGAAGGGCTGTAGGAAACTTCAAAGAATCAATCCATATTGCAACACATTTAATTCTAATCCCTGCTTGCCTTAACCAGCTTCCTTTGCAATTCCTGGTAAACTCTTCCTGTCAGCATGCTCTCCTGTGCTGGAGATGTGCTCAACGCCCCTCCCAGGGCTACAGCATGGTGTGCAATAGGGTAATCCAGCACAGGCTGGCAGAGATACCGCAGTTTTCACTTGTTGAGCAACTCAGTGTGCCAGCCTCACTAGCTAACCACCTTCTATGGAAGACAGATATACAAGACAGTCCAGATTTCTGCTTTGTAAGATATGACAGAGGGTTGTTGCATGCAAAATCAGTAATTACTTAAGTCAGGGAAACTGCACATAAGGACTTTGATCACAGCTGCCATGAGCAGTATTACAAGCCACTCACTACGGGCTCCAGTTTCACGCCACACTTAGGAACCCACATGCAGTCTTCCTGGATAAGGATGTTCAGTTCTCCAGAAGAATGAGAAAAGGTCCTCCCAAGCTCTCAACATGATCTTGTAGCTAGAAATTAACCTGAATGCCTGAAACTTCAGCCTTATACGTTTCTTAACTACTACCCTCTGGACAGATTACACACAAGTGGACTCAGTGTTGAGAGGCTTCCTTTCTTTAAGTATTGCTAAATCCTGGCCTCAAAAACATTGCATGGTAATGAGGTATACAGCCTAAAGACAGAAAGGGTGAAAAAATTTCTTTTGTATCAGCTTTGAATTGTATGGAGTGATCTTCTAATCTTACCACACAACCTAAGTGCCTGAGCCACCTCTGTTCCACACCCATAGTTCTACGTACCTTTTTATTCCCCCACCCTTTACCTAGACTCAAAAGCAAACAATTCCAAACTTTTTGGGCTCTATACATATCCAGGCCTGTTCACAGCTTCTTTCCTCATTTTTCCTATGTTTTCTACGCACACAGTATGTTTCTGTGCTCCAGCAACAGAGCATTCTAAATAAAGGTTACATGTTGATTTATGTAGCAGCATCATAACATTTCACATCCTCTTTTTATTGACTCAAAATACTTTATCTGACCACAACTTAATTCTCTAAAGAGGTCTTCATTCAGCCTTTCATAGTGATGCTTTTTAGTGGTCCTTTTCCTTAAATTACACAATTAATTAGTACCTAATAAAATGTATTAATACTTTGCCCTCCAGTATGAATTACTTGCATTAATCAAGATTGAATTTCATCTATCATTCTGTTGACTGCTGACCTCATTTGATTAAATCCTTCCAAAGTTCTTTTTCAAACTTCACTAGCACACCACCAAGCATTATTACATTGCATTACATTCACCACATTTTAGGATATTCTGCTTCAATTGTGAAATTATAGCTGATTGATGAAACTCTCTCCTCTTCTTTCATCTCTATTCACATTTTAATGCAAATTATGTATCCACTTTTTATGTACCTACTTAGAAACTATCTAGCATATCAGTTTCCTTGTTGACATACAAGTGAAAAATTAAATATACATGTATTAATATTGGATGGTACGTGTTAATGTACAACACAAAGCACATACTTTCAATTTTTTTTAAATTCTCTCTTCCAGCTTATAACTTCACTTTTTTCCAGTGCATAATACCCCTTTCCTGAGATTATTATAGTTTAACATCCCTTTTCACGTTTTTCAGCCACATAAAAATTTCATCTTCTTTTATTACTTCTGCAAAGTAGATGAACATCATTATCTCCATTTTTAAATAAGGAAATTAAGAAAGAAAACAAAGAATTATTTCATCAGGATTGCATAGGAAGTTGGTGGCAGAGACGTCAAGCAAACTTGGAACTGGTGGCGAGACCTATTCACTAATTGACAAGTCTTCCATTCCTCATATCATTTCAGTCCTTCCTTTAGTTTTGTAACATCAGTGAAATTTATTTTCCTTGCACATTTTCTAAGATGCTTGTCAAAAGGGGACACGGTTTGAAACCTGTGTTCTATAGCACAGCAAATTTATTTGCTGGAGGAGCACCACCAGCCCCAAATACTCAGGGCCAGTTGACTGATCACCTACATTGTAGCAGCCTATCAAAAGTGACAGGTGCTCACAGTGAGAGCTGCAGCTTATTACAAACAAAAGCCACGTGCACCTTTCCTGCTGGTAATTAAAACAAACAACTCAGTACCTTTGTCAGGGAGAGTCAAAAAAAGGAGAGGATTGCAACATCATGATCACCAGCAATGTCTAGCAAATCTCTGACTGGTACAAAAGGTAATTTCTTCAGGAACATCTGAATTTGATGGAAGTAAGTCAAGATCATTTCCTATTGAAAGAGCTGAAAGGTTCCACAAGACAGCAGTATCATTCTCGGCATTAGCTGCAAAGCACTGAAACACAAAGGAAGAGCGTGACCACGTGAAATGCCATGAGGTGGGTGGTGAGGCTAAGGCACTGGAGTGGAATACAGGCCATTGTGACTGTTCTCCAGAAGATTATTGACTCTTCTCTGGAAAAGACAGGAAACTGAGCTTTATATTAGACCACGGCTCTAAAGATTCTCAAAGCAAATGGTTTATTTGCTGGCCAGATGAGCTCGGTTTTAGAACCAACAATAAAACCATCTGAAATTTAGTAGGAGATGTGGAGCATGAACTATCCAAGAACTGGAACACCAATCCCCATCACCAAACAGAGGGGTACACTGATTCTTACAGAACCCCCTCTTTGAATAAAGATGGCCCTAGCCCAACCAGCCTTAGTCATACCAATTTGTTTATATATTTGTTATCTTAGACCACAAAAAAGAACATTCTAACTCTTAGTAAAATATCAAAGAAAAGAAGATTGTTTTGGAGGATTGTGCTGCCAACAACACAATAACATCACCATCAGCCCCCACACATTTGTTATTGCATTCAGCACAAGTGCTGGATGAACATCTGCACTGTAAAAATTAAGCCCATTAGCTCCTTCAGCTTGTTAGTATATTTTAATACTGTGATCACAGCTTTCTATTTCTATCAAGGTGCTACTAGGTGTCAGACTCAGTATTCACGTAGTGCGTCACTATTATCTCTACCCCCCAGATCCTTCATGTGTCTCGCTTTCATGAAACTACCACAGTGGTGTTGAACAGAAGGAATGAAAGAGAAAACTGAGAAGGAAGGAAGAAGCTATCAGTGTAGCAATACTGCTGGAAAGATAAGTAGACCTGTGATCTTATCATGTATGGTTGGACAATGCTGTGTTCAATACATCTCTAGCCCCTTGGACTGTATTGTTAAGTTAGGAAAATCATCTAACACACACGAAATGCAATTGATTTAACAACTTCTGTTAGCTTCTAACAGTAACTCAGTGTAAAGAATTGGTTCCACTGTCTCATTTATGGTCTAAGTAGAACATGAAATTCTGTTTTAGTCTTGATTTTAAGCCTTCACCTGTAATTAAAAGAAGGGTTGTTTTAAAACAAAGATAGAAATACCAATTTGTGTTTTCATAGAAGCTGAGTATAGATATTTCTGTGTTGCTGGTATTTTACTTAACTCTAACCAGTCTGTATTCACTCCTTAGGTTTGCATACAACATGCATGTATATAAAACAAAAATAAGCACAAGCCTGCTCTAAGATACACATGTACCTCCCACGGTATCCGATGCCTCTGTGCTACACAGTCACAGGTGACAACTGTGTTTTCTACGTGCAGTAGGCTTTGTGAGTGCATTTGTTTTCTTAAACAGCCAAGACAAATTTAAGCCTGCAAGGTGAACTTGGTTCACCATTAAATATAAAGCTGTCACACAGTCTACAAATCCTGACTAAAAACCCACAACATCACTCGGAAAAAACAGTAAACTCGGAGAAATTAAAAATCCCTGTTCCTCACAAAATAAGTGAAAAGACCCAGGCAAATAGTCTTTCCAGCTGACACAAATTCAGCACCTTCTAGCTCGTGTCCTACATTCAGAATGCCTTAACATGAAAAGTATGTGCTACATATAGAAGAGCCAACGGTGCCCACACATCTACTGGTTAGTGAAGGGCTGGTGGATCTTCGCTCATTCTCACACTTCTGAAATGAGGCGTTTTCTCTTTACCCCAATTCCTGCCCTTTCTAAATGCTAAACTCTCTCCAGAGGACATAAACCCCATGCTCTCCATGCAAAGCAGTGCAGCATTCCCCCAAGGAATCAGGTTTACTGGGAAAAGCAGAACTGTTTATCTAATTTGCTTTTACTCTTTCACTTAGCATCTGCAGCTGGCTAGTGCTAGATTTGATACTGAGCTAGCTGGGCCTTTGATCTGACCCAGGAGAGCTGTTCCTATGTCGTAATTTAACCAGCTGACATTATTCCAACAAAGCCCCATGACTTAAGCCAAACGGGACTTGGTTATCGAAATGGTAATATTACATTGTGCTAGCCTGGGTTCAGTCCAAAAGAACCCAAGCCCGTGGATGGTCCAGAGAGAGTCATTCCGATGCTTCACTCTTCTGTTTCATTTTTCTATTACAAAAAGTGACAAATAATGAGATTTTCAGAATTACAGAAAAGGGGAAAAGAAACTGTTAGTTCTTAATTCCCAAACTCTTGTGTACTCAGGGAAAGGTCTACTAGCATATACTTTAGAGAGGCAGGGACTAAGGCACAGAAACCTTAAACCAGTCAAGGATAAGCCACCACTGAACAGAGCCACTTGTACATCCCTCTGCTTTTGCGCAGGCACGAGAGTTTGCACAGTTGAGCTGAGAACAGAATCAAGGATGGGACACCGGCCAAAAAAAAGTGGACATTTCTAAGAGTTCATCAGAACCAGACCAGTCTCCACCCCAGCTCCTGTGTGCCTGCACAAACACTTGCACAGGAACAAGTCAGGGAGCAACCACAAGAGGCAACAGTGGCTTGAGCCAGTTTCAAGCACTTGCAAAACTGTGGAGAGCCATAAGTGTTTCTCAGTCTGAGAAAAATAGCTACACACTAATGACCAAAGCAACATGCTTTGGTTAAACACTACATGATATGGAAAAACATCATTTCACCCACAATACAGACAACTATAGAGATCACTGAAAAGCATGGATTTCTTTGAGCACGAGCATGATGCTGTATGTTAATCTACACAGAAACTTCAGATAGAAAAATTTCAGTGTGCATGTAGTCATGCCAAAACTTACAAGCAAACTCCCAATTCCCCTTCAGTTGTTATTTTAAAGCAGAAGTAAAAGATGAGCCTGCTTAAGAAAAATTAAGGTGGTTCATTTCATCAGGGAGATGAAGTGTTTTTGGAGATAAACGGTCAGATACACATCTGCAGAATGAAAAGCAACCAAACATCACAGTCTGCAGCATTCTTAGAGAAGGAAGGTGATCTAGTCTGACTTTATGTCCCCTTCTTGTGAGGATTTTTTAAAACATTTTTATTAAACCCTCACAAAACACTTTAAACTATAAGAAAATATAAATTATCTTCATACTGCCTAAGCACCTGCACAGCTTCCAATGCTGTGCAGAAGAAATAGCTCCCGATGGCTCCTCCAGGCTTATAGCAGCCAAGTGCAAACAGTACAAATGCAGTGCTCCTCCTAATGAGTATTTACCAGCAATAACCAACATGAATTGAATGAATGATGGGGAAAGTTGTGGCTGTAAAATTCACACAGCAGGATTTCAGAACTACACCTAAAACTTACAGAGATTTAGCTATGCTGTGTCCTAGTGCACAGTACAGTGTGACCCCTGCAAATGAAAATGTAGCGAGGAAGGGCAGCACTGGACAATAGTTACTAATGTGGACTGAAAATAAAAGTAGCAAAAGTTGCTCAGTTACACTCTACATGATTTCTGATGTTGTGTTCAAGCACCTATTAAGTATACGTGAAATAACATCTGAAAATAATTGTCTCACGGTTTATTCTCTTCCTCTGTCGAGGGGGAGGATCTTGCCTGTGGTATGAGACTGCACTGTGGTTTTCATACTTGAGTTTTATGCCCACATTGATGAAATGTTTATGCTACTGTGCACTTCTGGTGGAGAAACAGTGTGTAAAAAGGGTGCCCTCAGAGTCTGTGGGAGGTCATTTCCCTGCCTCACAGTGGTCCAGGAAGAGCTCTGGTGTCTTGAAGGGCCAAGTGTAGCCGTAAAATACAAAATCCCATTGTGCCTGGCAGTACTGCTCTGAGATTTCCAACCTGAAGCTTAATCACTTTCTAAGATACATAAAAATCAGTCTTTGAATGAAGATTTTATTACACTTTGAGTGCTTAAAATTTCCTTTTGCATCTGTAAGAAATCAGTAGACAAAAAAGGGAACAGGAGCAAGCACAAGGATTACCCAACATAATAGTAGTGAGCAGTAACATTTAGTATTGGATAAAGTTTCCTGAAAGTTAGCAAGAATTGAAGGAAGGATGAATGGAATGTGTATGAAGAGCAAACACAGATGTAAAGAACAGTTTTTCTAGATCTTGATTACATGTGATACAACTGACTTACATACTTTGAGAATGAATAAAATAGCATTTCAGAGCTATGGAGATTCCCACATTTTCATCTGCACAGTATTGTGAGTTTTTCTTTCTTTTCTCATTAACCGTAAATACACGATTAATGTTCAGCTGGAAGCTTTGTGAAATGGAAATTCCTTACCAGGAGCCAAGTTCAGCCCTGTTTGTAAGCAGATGCAAATACCTAATTTTGTACCAGCACATTTCATGGTTGTTATTGGCCACATACGTGTGTCTGGCTTGTCCATGTCACTCAGAGTGTAAGGCTCCAGAGGAAGAATAGGTAAACTCTAGCATTACTGAATTCCACTGCAGTTTTGTTAGAGCATTCATGGGACCAGGATTCCATCTCATTTATTAAAAGCCAGGGAATAAAGTATTTTTAAAAATATATACAAAATTTTAAGAAAAAAATATACAAAAGTCACTTTAATGTTTTGTTTTTTTCAAATTTTCAAGATCATGTTTATTGCTAACATTCCATAATGTGCTTTAATAATATGCAAAGACAAAATTATTTCAAAACAAAGCACAGAACCTGACTATAGCACTTCAAGAAATGACTGCACCACAGGCTGAAAGCCAATTGGATTTTCTAAATAAAAATAGCTATCTAGTATTTAGTTACATATACACAGAACTAAAATCCAGAGTGCTATGGTTTATTCTGTAATCTGAACCCCAGAGAACCTCCTGCTTTTTAAATAAGTTTGCATATGTATCAAATTGAATTTTTGTTAAAACTCCACTGCTCAAAAAATATTTATCACTCCATCTACATTAGAAACTTCCTTATCATTAATTGTGCTTGGTGACAGAGAAGGGACAAGTAACAGCATGAGAGATCACTAAACAGCACAAGATCTGCCCTAGGCTATAGGTCTCACCTGGTTACCACAGCTTCTCCTTTCCAAAGGCAGCCTCGTGTAACCTCATCTTAACAGCCGGGGACACAGGGAGCCCCGGGAAGGGAAACAGAGGAATCCTTCTGAACAAGTGGCCAACTAAAGAAAACATAAGCCACTAAGTAAGCATTCTCCAGCATATACTGTGACTAAAGCAACTGATAAATACAGGTGACCGCATAGTTTTTTAAAGTGTGTGCTTTATGGCCAGATGATGACTCTCCCAATCCACCCCCTCCCGAGATCTATACTCCAAGCTAAATCACCCCGCAGTCCCTGGGCAGATGCAGCTGAAATCAATACTGTCGTTACAACATCCCTCTCCTTTCCCCCCCACAGCCCCATAATAGCCAAGTTTCAGCTGAGCTCGGTATTGACCGGCTCCCAGCACCGCCGGGCAGGATCAGCCCGGATCGCTATCTGGTGAGAGGGGAGCACGTCCTGACTTTCCCCAGTCACTTAAGCCGGCGTCTCGCTGCTTGTCCTTAGAGACCACAGCTCCACTCAGGCAGAGAGCGTCTAGACAGTATTCATGATCCATCTGTCTGGCACAGCCAGGCTGATGACAAACTCTATTAGAGCCGAAACAATTTTTTTTTTCTTCTGCTCTTCCCTCCTCCCATCTCCCTTTTCCTCCGAGAAGCAGTAATCTGACACTGAAAATTACTATCATTGTTGCAATGCTCAAAATAGCAGTGCCAGACTTTCATTAACATCAACGCTAGACTGCTAAATATTTAAAGAAATGGATAAATTTCACCTGAAGTGGGACAGCCCGGCACACATGAAAGCAGAAGCACAATCAAAATGTAAATCTAAGCGGTTGTTTTTATCTGCACAAATTTGGTGTCATAGTCAGAGGGGGATGCCAAAGGTCTCTTTAAACAAAATATTTTCCTTTGATTGAGCTTTTTGTTTTTAAAACAGAATCATTCTCCAACCCCCTGCAGATCCCTACAAAGCTCAGAGCTGACAGCAGTAGGTGGGGGTGGTGAAAGGGAGAGCTATATATTTGATTTGTTTGGGTTTTTTTACCTTGCAGAGGAAAATGAACTCCTACAGCAAACTCTTCTATGCCAAAACAGCCGTGACACATCACCTCCATCAATGCTGACAGCTTGAAATTTGATGTAGACATAATTTGCACACGACAAGAAGGATTTGTTCTCACTTATTTTATTCTTCTGTAAATTCTCAAGCATGTCAATATTTGTGTTTGATATGCCCACAAACACATACAGATCACAGCAAAGACAACTACCTGTACTGTTTTCCACCAAACAATTAAAAAACCTAAAATCTCCACCACCGCAACCCTTCTCAATAAGACATGACTTGGACGCTGCAGTCTGCAGACAACAGACTACACCTCCCATTTCAAAATCTAATTTACTTTTAGCAGGACAAGGCAGGCTGATCGTTTGTTGTGAAACAAAGGCAAACGCTCAAACAAATGAACTGTGTCCTTCTAGAGGCAGGCACATTGTTCTTTGGAGTCCAAATTCTCCAGGTCACATGGAGTGGCAAGCTGCTGCCAAGGCCAAGTCTCCAATGTTTAAAATCCTACTCTTTGCCTTATTTTTCCTATCATGGCTTTGTGCTGTTAAATACACCCTTGACCTCCAAATAGTCTTAAAAGAACAGTCATCTCCATTATCTCAATCAATAAGTCTTTACAGCTGATGAAAACAAAAACAAGTAGCCCTACTGAAAGCTGACGTGGGCTATGCACAAGGCGACCTGCAGGGAGAGATGCAGTAGCACTGGAGTGTCCTCACTGAGGAGGGGAGGTGTGATTCAACATGCATCACCAAACCTGCATCCCAGTGTAAACCAAGCACACTGTTACCTTAACATGTACAACTTAAATGCCTTAGCATGTATTTTGATCAACTTGCTGGACTGCAGCATTTGTCATCTAAAATCAGATGACACACCTTGGATTTTCCCAGCTGCCCTCCTATTTCTCTGTGCTATACAGAGTGAATCACCCAGGCAGCAGCATAAGGCAGTCCTACCTGTAAGTCAGCAAAGGAAAATTAATACAACCAAAGGGCTGCAGAGATACACATTTTGTTTTCCTTCACACACATGAGACTGAGTTCAGTAGCAACATTTATACAAGTGCATGTAGTGATAGTGCAAGGGGGAATGGCCTGAAAGAGAATAGGTTCAGGTTAGGTAGCAGGAAGAAATTTTTTACTGTGAGAGTGGTAAGACACTGGAAAAGGTCGCCCTGAGAAATTGTGGGTGCCCCATCTGTAGGAGTGTTCAAGGCCAGGTTGGATGGAGTTTTAAAGCAACCTGTTCCAGTGGAACATGTCCCTGCCCATGGCAGGGGGATTGGAACTAGATGAACTTCAGGGTCCCTTCCAACCCCAACCATTCTATGATTTAAAAGACTGAATTAACAGTTAGCACACTGGAGCCATGTAAGAATGGCAAGGAGAGAGGAACACCAGATCTGGGAGATGTGAACTCCTCTAACACAGGAATATCTGTGTTAAGGAAGGATCTGTTATAACCACGAGATCCAGGGAGCAGGTCACCCACAAAAAAATATCTTTCTATGCCATTGCCCATGCAACTTAACTAAACTGAATACAAAGCTCCAACAAGACATTCTGGATTTGGCTGCTGGCAAGAACACAAATGAGAAATGCTTCAGCAGCTGGGAAATATGGGCTACCACTATTATGGCACATACTGCTTAAATAAACTAAAGTAGAACTTTCATATGAAAATTTATTTATTTAGACATTGTTTGGGGGCAGTCTGTGTATACCTCTGAAATGAGATGAACATTTTTTCCATCACAGAAGGATAGAAGGTTTGAATACAGCATGAGAAAGGGATTCTTTGAACAAACAGCAGAGGGGAAGGCATACTGTTGTAGTGACAATGTGCTGTAGGTAAAGATAAGGGCAGTCCCAGGGAGAAACAAGACACCCTGCTTGGATGTAGACCAGCACAAACTAATAAGTGGCTCCTTTCAACACTTTCCTTCCCATTCAACAACTGCACACAAGCAAGAAGATGCAAGAACAGAGCTGATATGCAACATTGACCAGAAAGAAATACCTGGTTTAAGATTCCTCGAGGTTTTTTTGTTTGGTTTTTTTTAATGCTGATTTTCTTCTTATTGAGCTGTATTACTGTCTTGTTACTAATTAGAGGGCAATGAACGTATGTACTTCTGTGTTGAAAGGCAGCCTGCTCAGCTGGGACATTTCAAGAGCATACACTCTGGTGTACTCTGGTAGGGATCCCCATTAAAATCATTGAGCAAAAGCAAGCACACTTTTCTTAATTCAATGTGTCATCCCTCTAAGGCCTGGGGACCTCACTTCAGCAAGTATTCTAAAAACATTTTTTCAAAGCTGGAATAAGCCACCACAACTAACTGACATGTCCATAATAGTATCGTTTCCTATTACCAACTGGCACTGATTTCTACCATGTAGTAGTCTGTTTAATAGCCAGAACATGATAAATAGCATTTAAATACAGTTTATGGTTGTATTACTTTTCTGTCTGGCTTTGATCTTTTTTTTCCTAAAGCCAAGGTTATGGGCAAACGTGACCTTTTGGTTTGGAAGCATCACCAAAGCCTATGTCTTGTCCTCAGACTTGGGAGAGAGATCCACTCAAAACCAAACAAATTAAAAAAAAAAAAAAAAATTAAATAGCCTAAAAGAATATATAGGTCATTACTATTTCAAAGCCACTGAAATCACTGCAGAGGTACCACAGTAACACAAAGCACAAGATTTAAACAATTTAGAGTATAGCACTTAGGAACATGTTCACTTAGAGGGTAGAGGGTAGAAGAGGACAGGTGTATAACCAACACCTCACTTCTCCTCTGTCCTGCTTATAGCCCCATTCATTAATTACAAAAATTACAGATACATGCTGCTCATAATTGCTATTACTAATAACATCATAACAAAACAGATATTCCTAAGACATAGTCACAATCAGAAGTGAAATAGAATACTGAGGGATGTCAGTATGGGCAGAACCAAACCATTTGGAAAGCAGAAGTAATATAACATGACTTCTATTGTACCTGTATCTCAGCAACCTTATTGGAAAATTTATCCCCCATCCAGAAAGCTGAATTGTGATTTAAAAATAAATTATTGCAGAACAAACAAAAGCAAAAGCAAAGTTTGATTTCAGTGTACATCACGGAGGGCAAAGCACTAAGAAAGCAATTCTAGTGCTAAACTCTGGCACTGTGCATGCAATATTTATGCACCAAAGAATAACAACTAAAGCTATTTTAAATATATACCTACAAAGGCCAATAACCTACCAAATGATGCTGATCTCAGCACCAATAAAACTAATAGGAATGATGAATAGAAAGATTATAATTTTCTTGATATTCTTATTGGCATATAAAGACTCTTACACAGACAGATCATAGAATATTTTGTAGAACCTTGGAAAAAAAACATTTAATTACACTTTCTCAGGGGCCCCATATGATCCATATGATTATAACCTCAATGTCCATAGCACAAACTCCCTTTGAATAACTAAAAATTTCCATGTTTAGAATCCTGGGGAAAGTGTGTCACACATCCCTGCTAGTTCAGAGAAAAATGGTATTTACTTCCTCTGTCTCATACTCCCTTGATATCATACTGCAGGCCAAGTTTCCAAAAAGACTGATTTCTGAGGTAAACAGACATATTTGACATACATACAAACATACAAACACGGATGCACACGAGGAGCCAATACTCACAGCTAAAGATGCCTGGAGGTGGATGCTCTGTTACAAGCAGGCAGTTCTCTTCATCACTGTTATCCCCACAGTCATTCTGTTGGTTACAAATCAGTGAACCAAGATACAAGCATTTACCACTGGCGCAGGTGAATTTGCACTCTGAAAGGCAAAAAGGAAACCAAAACAAAAACTTGTGAGAAAATTGATGCCTACCCTTCTTCCGTGCTAAAACTACAATATTTTTCAAGTAGATTCTGTAATGGTGGATGGCTCTTTGGCATTTCCACACCAAAACAAACACTATTGTACTTATAGCATTGCATGTATAAATATATATGTGACACATTCCTGAGCACCAGAATCAAACCACTAGCAAAACAGATTTGCCACTTAGGAAAATTCATCTTTTTCAATAAGAAGCAATATTTTTTGCAGTTCATGTTGATTATAGCTCACTTTGGACAAAGACCACGTTCTCATACATGTTTGTGTGGCACCTTGCATATTTGGAGCAAGACAGCACTATTAATAAAAATAATAATTGTCCCACATTAAAAAAAGTCTTGCATCAGCTGTAAGGCAACAGTATAGTTTGTAACCAGGAACAATCCTGTCCACACACAGACAATTATTCCTTAACTACCTTCCCAAAGCCAATTTGCCAGTCTCCCACCTAATTACAATCAAGCACTTGCTGTCTGCACATCGAAATCCCACATGCTAGTGTTCTCTAAAAGTTAGTAAACATCTAAAATGCCTATAAGGTGTCTGAATGCTAAATGCAGGCATGCTGTAGTTTTTACATTTTATTTTTACCAAAAAAAAAGATAACAGTTTCCCGTAAATATGACTCTGTCATGAGAACAATGCCTATGAGACCAAGTATACTTTATAGCAAGTATTGGAGATGTAATTACGAAATGTTCACAACAATATACACACAATTATGAAAAGCTTTCTCACCAGGCTTGTTACAAAGTTAAATACACTACACATATAGAACAGAGAACACATTATATCTAGACAAATTAAAATTTAATGATTACACTACCAGCATGTTGACAAATTCTGGTGATTGTCATTCACAAGCAGAGGCAAGCCAGACAGAATTAGAAACACTCACAAGTAGTTTATTAAAGGAGTGCCATTCCCTGAACTCCAGGCTTCCCTAAGGCTGCAGTATGGGTTGGCTGATTCTGCTTCTGAGAGATGATTTCTGGTCCTTCCCAGTAAAGAGACAGAATTTGTTCATCTTCAACAGTATCAGCAAAAGACTTTGCTTTAATCTTAACTTACTCTGAACTGAGACAACAGGACCTCCAATTCTAAAAAGTCCCTAAATCAGTTACCGAGGTGTGACTCTTACACACACCTGCTGTGTAATGCAAGCATGGTAATAGCAAAGGAAAGGAAAAAGAAATTGAGAAAGGGAGCAAATTAATTTTCATTTTTCATTTGCTTTATAGATAAAGCAATTTGCAGACTTCACTCCAAACACTTTCCAAGAGTATTAATGATATTCTGGTACACAAACCAGCAAGAACCTGCTGCAACAAAAATTGGTATGCATCAATATGTGTAACATATAAAATGTTACTTAGGAATATAGACAGAAGGCATGAAATGCAAGGAGAACAAGCATTTCCTGTGGGGAAAAAAATCCTGATCTATTTCACTTGGTGAAAGGGCACTTATAAAATTAGCATTTGCCTGAATGGGGTCCTAAAATTTAAGCTTTTTCAGTCCAACCCTGCAGTCCCTGACCTATTAAAACTGTAGAATGAAATACTGTACAAACAAATTATTCTGTTTGTCACCTTGTCCTTTTCTGCTTCAACAAAGAACTGAAGAGGCATTGAAGGGCTTAGATTTTTTTTGAGTATAGACTACAAAAAAAATCATAACCAAATGAAGTAAGCCTTTGAAACCCATGGAATTGAAAAGGTCATTAACAATTACTTTTGGAAAGGAGGCTCAGTATTAGCAATCTGAAAATTACAATGCTTTAGGATTCATTTCTGCAATTTCATGAAGAAACTGGAACAAACAATGAACAAAGATGTCTTAGAAGGTTAGAAAAGTCGCCTTGACACGACTCAAACTTTTCAGATATCTTAAATGAAGAATATAAAACACAGGGTTAAATTAGAGTGGTAAAGAACATAATGCTTCTATTAGAAAGAATCAATCACCATATTGCTTCCAGTTAGAATATGTGGCATGCTACATTGGCTAACCATTTACTGCTTTCCTATGCCTTTGTGTTGAGTCCTAATGTAATGCTTTCCATGCTTCCTCCATGGCTGATATAAAATGCTCAAGCAAGATGTCAAGTCAAAAGCAGTTAAAGCTAAGACCTCTAGGTGTCTGTTTGCCACCAGATTATACCTAGACAAAGCATTATGCTTTTCGTAGCTGTATTAAAGTCTTAAAGTTCTGGGGTTTAACTAACATTATCATAAGATGACTAACCAGAAGAAAGAATTTGTGATTTAAGGTGGGGGTTTTTTTTGTCATAAGTAACAGACCACACTGAAATTTGGAATCAAAAAGCAGACTCGATCAACTTTTCTTGTAAAATATTATGGTTACTTCCTCATTCCCTCACACACGTGAAAATTGCGTGAAGGTGCATTAAAAAAAGTCATCAGTCCTCTTGTCCCCTTTTTGATGTGCCCACATTAACTGGAAGGTTGCTCAAAATACCACAGGAATTCTGTGTTGATTTGAAAATGGGACGTGTTGTCAAAAATCATGTTGCCTTCTGGTCTCCCACCAAATCTATTTGCCAAGGAAGCAGTCATCCTCTACTGGGCCTGGCTGGGATGGAGTTAACTTTCTTCACAACACTCTATGGTGGCTATTTGGATTTGTGATCCAAGTAGCCAATGTTGGACAGTGCTGTAGGACAGTGTTGATGTCACACCAATGTTTTGGTTAACGCTGAGCAGTGCCTGCATAGCATTGAGGCTTCCTCTTTTTCTCACACATGCACGTGCAAAAGTAACATCTAAATCTAATAAAATGTAATATCTAATGGAGGACACAAAATTGCAAAACTTAATCCTCATAATCACATTCTGTTGAAGTCTGAGGGAAATACTCGAAGGAAAAATGGATTGTAGGAACAGAATAAATTAATCAAACAGATTATTCAAGAAAAATACAGATACTTCTGAACATAGAATATACTTAGGGGCTGGTATTTGCCACTTGTGAACAAAAATTCAGTACTTTAATTAGTTTGCTTAGTGAATGCATTTAAACAGCGTGTGCTTTTACTAAAACTAGAAAAGAACCCTTCCTTGTAAAGCAAGATGGATCAAAATCAGGTTGATGGAGGTAGTAGAAAGCAAATATTAGAGTACTGTCAAATTGAAATAAACCTGCAGAGGTCTGTACCAAAATACAAGGAGTGATCTCAAAACACACCAGCCAGGGAATCCAGACCAGTCCAGACTAGACCAATACGCCTAATGACACACCAGAGAGCCCTTTTCAGTACAAAGTCTTGTACTTGGCCTGTCTAGACGAGACAGGAGGAAAAGATCCTGTTCTGAAAACAAGCCAGCATGATCCTTCTTTCATGAATAGTGTTGCAAAGCTAGACAGTTTCCCTTTTCATTTTCAAGTGGCAATTAGTGAAACACCAGTCGGTTGGTCAGCAAGGCTCTGACTAGAGCTAAACCTGAAGCAAGATGACAGCTACTTGAAAAATATCAACCCTTCTTATAATTATGTTTTACTATGTTCATAATTATGTCTGGAGCATAATTTTAAAAACTATCTTTATGATACAGTGGTTCTTCAACATAAAATTTTAATAAACATACTTCCAGGTAGAACTTAACTATCTTGAAAAAATAGGAATACTAAGAATACTGTTATGAATGTTTCCTATTTTTAGAAACTGAATGCAAGTAGTTCAAATCAGTATATTGCACACATGTTCAAGGTAGATGCCTGTATGCACAAAACTCTCTACAATTACCAATAAATATACAACGGCATTTCAAATAGTTTCAAATAGTTAATTGAAGGTTATGCTTCTGTTGCTACAGCAAAGGATGCCTTTGCCTCATGATACAGATTTTTTGCTGTTAAATGCAAGATCTGATGTATTGGGTAGGCTTATTTTATACTTTCTGTGCCTAGCCAACAAGGTAATTTTATCCTTGCATTCAGCTTAATTCTTTTAGACTTCATTTACACTTGACTTCATCCATATGAACAGCATTCCCATTGTTTTGTCATCCCACTTACCGTAGGGCATTTTTAATTATAGCTAAGTGCTGTTTGTGTTTCTAATGTAAGCCCAACCACGGGCCAAGGAAAAAAAAGCAACAAAGTGTCATATTGAAAAAATATGGTGGTTTAGGCCACTGTTATGATGCATGTCACAGCTACTTATTTAACGGGTCTGAGATGATTATCTGACCCAGGGGCAGAATTCTCTTCCATCCATTCAAATAAAAAAAAAAAACCCATATACGCAGCCAGTGATTTCAAACTGTTGTGACTAAACTGTAGCAACGCGGTTCAAACGCACAAAATGAAATCCTAAGTGATGTCTGGGGCTTAACCGGAGCGGAAAGGCACTCTCCCAAAATCCAACAGACTGGCAGCTGCCCGGGCAGCTCAGCCAGCAGAGGGTGATCAAATACCCTACTGAAGTCATGTAAGTGGAAGGTAAGAATCTCTTTGCCTCCTGGTGGGCGGATCCAGACCTCCAGAACAAAGGCCTAATTTCTAATTTCTTACATAAAGACGCCATTTTAATTACATCATCATACTTCTTCATACTCCTGCTCATATTGCAGCACATAACAGCCTGAAAGAAAATGTGTTTAAAGGGCATCATCACCTGTTATAAGGATAATAACAGACAGAAGCAGTAAATTGGGGAGGGTGGGAGGAACCACACTTCACTAGAGATTAAAGAAATATAAACCACAAAAACCAGAGTCAGTACAATAAAACCCTGTTCAGCCTCTCATAAACATCTGTCTGTATATTATTTTTAATATTGTAGATTGTAGCTTTATAATGGGAAGTAAATCATAACTAGGAGACATGCGCACAAGGAGCATGTTTATTTGGGAAAAAGCTTGGTTAATAAGGAAGATGGCAGGCTGCCATGCGATCTAATAAACCTCCATTGGTGCAGGGAAGGGAGGGATAAATAGGTCTCTACAAAACAAAAAAGCACTTCACGAAAAGAATGCCAAGCAGAATACCAACAAAAATGAAAGCGGATCAACTTATGCAGGGTAGGAAGCAGAGCTGTAAGCCACAGTCAGGCCTGTCCTCAGTGCCCACGGCCTCACGCAGGACCAAGAAGAGAGGCTGCTCTCAGAGCCACGCAACGTGAAGACAGAGACCTTCCCTGCCCAGGGGAGATTACAGCCTTAAAACCAGGCTGATTGAAAGAAGATTGTTACTGGTTCGCAACCAATCTCATTTGCTCTTACAGTGCCCCACACTCGCTTGCTTATCCAGCAATTATCTTTTCATCTACTTCTTAAGGCAAAGCCTGGAGCTATGCCCTTTAACGAGTTACTATTTATGTCAGTAGCTAAAGGAAGCAAACACAATATTCTTGCACACAGGTAGCAAAATCCACTGCTCGGTTCACCAGTTTGGGGCATTAGGACATTTCGCCAAGCTTACCTTAATTAACAGCCTGAATGAAATTACCCCAGACATCGTGGGGGCAACCGAAAGAGCTCCTTTATTTTGAGATTGGTCAGTAAGGTTAGTTTCTGCCTGTGATCTTTCTTCACCATATATATTTCTCTGGTGCGAAAAGAAAGAGAAAAATCTCTTCCTGAGGGCCACTGGGGCATTAAAAAAAGAGTTTTCATCAACACTGGGAACTAAATTCAGGAGATTCGCTGTCCCTGAGCCACCATCTTGCCCACACAGCAAGTCTCCTCAGCTTCACATTGGGGACCAGCAGCAACCCTGAGCATGTCCCCTCAGGTACGAGACAAGAGTTCCCATCACAGCACTCATTACTAATGGACAAGCCTCTCCAAGGTGATCTCAAAGACTGTCAGGCTCACCCAAATTGCCAGTTTGCCAGCATAGAGAAAGGCCAATAAAGGAAAGCCTCTTCTATTGCCATCTTCATAAATGATTTGTTCTATTAATCGCCTACTTTCCCATAAAACAGCAAGGCAGTATAAGTACGTGTTTCCATTTTCTGCCCTCCTATGCACTCACTTTTCCTGGCCTGGCAATGTTCTGCCTGCTTATGCCTACAGAGAACTGGAATGCCAGGACTTCTCAACAAAAGTCAAGAACTGTCTCCTTCTCCTCGTTCACATGAAGAGCCTTCACACCCCCACTAAACCACCCTGACACCCTCTCCAGCCACAAAGCTTCTGCAGAAACATCCTTCCAGCAGCGTGTGCCTGGCGCTGCCCACCACAGGGACTTGTGTCAGCACCAACAACTCAACCGAGTCATAGTCTTGACACCGACCCAGGGATCCACTTGGTTCAGGGCCCACAGAGGGAAGGACACAGCTTCACGGCAGACCCTCACTCCATCGTATGGGAAGAAACGACCTGTGAGGAGGGATGAGTTTCCAGGAGCCATGAGAAGGCCTCGTGTCTGCCCTGACAGACCCCACAGGAGCCCCTCCTCCCCCAGACATTTCTATATGTACTAGCAAAGTTTTTCAAGACAAGTATGGGGAAGGGGGAAGGAGCACTGGTGACTCAACTAATGACACTCTCATTTTCAGTTGAGAAATTACATGAGGAGACGATTAAAGATACATCAAGCACATACCTTATAATTTTTGTCAAGCAAAATGTCATTATCATGGGCAAGTGCAGGTAAGAAGGGTATGTGCAAATGAGATCTTCTTAACATCTCATTCTCCTTAATCATAATTCAAAGAATTCTTGAATTATGGTAAATATTTTAAAATTATCTTAGTTGGTGTTCATCTTAAGAAATCTTTAATAATCACAAGCAGTGCCACTTACCAAGTTTGTAGAGTACTGCATATGTAGAGGAATATAAAATTTAAAAATCACATTACTGTAGCAACTTCTTGTTTTTTCTTTGGAATATTGTTTGCTTAACAAACAGCTCAAGAAAAGACCATTTTAGCAGGCAACTTCATAACCTCTGAATCCAGAGAAATACAGACTAAACCATGTCCCTTCACAGATGCCTTGCTAAATTTTGACTGCAATCCTAAAAACAGGCCCAGATGAGGACGCAACAGTTACTGCAACACCCAAGGGTTATCTGGGGTTGGGGAATATGGGTTGATAGGTGGGGAAAAGTACTGTCTTTACGTTTTCTGATGTTAAATTAGGTCAGATTAAGACTGTGACCCCTGTAGGGCCGGAACTGTTTTAAGTTAGCTCTCCTAGGAGGTACTGAAGTACAGAACAAATACCATTCTCATCTCAAATGTGCAATGGTACTGAAGCAAGGAAGGGTCTGAGAATAGACCTGAGAGCTGGACTTTTCATAAAAACAATGTATAATGCAGGTAAGAGTATACTGTGTTTCAGGTGGCTGTTCAGATATCAGCCTAATACTAATGACAGTATTTTTTGTTTCATACGTCTTCCTGAGCACAATGTGCAGAAAATACAAGAGAAATTAATGTATTTACTATGTGTCAGGATGCAGGACAGTTATGGAGCTTGCACTGTAACATGAGTTCCAGATTTCAATGGACAACAGCATTCTTGTTTCATTTCTCAATGGCATTTGAATTGTGCAATGCACACTAATGTGAGTAATGAAAAGTCTGTTATCATCTGGATCATGTTCTCTGATCCACACCTGCGAAGATTTGCGTGTTCCTGCAGTCAATACCTTGTCACTGTTAGATTTTGTACTTTAAAAGAGATTTCTCCTAAAGTCCAATTATCTAAGAAGTGTCTAACTCAGTTCACTGTGCCTCAGCGTTCACACAAAAAATATTAATAAATAATACCTAGATTACAAAAAAACAGATTGCTCTTAGTGGTTTGCACCATACAGCATAGACAAAGTTTTTTACAAACCAGTACTGTCTTGTATCAATTGTTACTAAGCTCTTCTCTCCTTATTCATCTCTATCTAAAAAATGAGTCACACATTCTATTCACCTTAGTATCTTTCCCAGAAGGCTGGGGGTTTTTGGGTAAGCCTTTTAAACAAAATAAACAAAGTAATTCCTTTCTACCTTTCTTCAATTCTTCCTTTCTAACAGTTTCCACGAAATACTTCCTCTCAGGTATGTATTGCACTACAAATGTATACAGACTCCCACACATATGCATTTCCAGATAATGGAGCTGGTAGTCATTTGGTTTGCCCAATATTTTCCACTACAAATACCTTGGAGAATCCCTCCCATGTTCGCTGCATGCAGCAGGTCTGTGATGCTGAGCTGGAAGAACACCCCCAGACTACAGAAGTGCCTCTTCTATGTCCCAAGAAATTATTTTCTGCTTTTATGGAAATAAAAACTGCTTAAAAAAAAAAAAAAAAAAAGCAGTTATCTTCCCATTGTCTGCATCAGGGGAGTCTCTGGCAGCCCTCCCAAATAACTAAAAGGTGCAGACACTGTAAGGCTCCAGCAATGCCACTGGCAGAGCAGCAGCCTTAGCCATACTGAGACAGCAGGGGAAGAGGCAGATCAACTGCGTTGGGGGAAGGAGTTGAGTTCTGCTTCCCCTCACTTTCACACAAGATTTCCACTTCACTTCCAGGTACTGCCAAGTACAGCCATTGCTACAACCACCAGGTGCTCCTCTTCTGTCCACAAGTGCTCCCAACATCAAGTGCATGAGACAGACAGACACAAAGAAGAAGTGTGAACACAGAGCCAGTATTTTATGCATTGAGAATGCCTCATTTTGCAATCTAAGCAGCATAGTTTCAATAAAGATTATTTCAAACTACAATTATGCGATTTTGTTTAAGCATCAGCAACATATTTGACCATGTAGCAGGTATTTAACCAAGATTATTTAACTATTTCCATGGCCAAAGTGCTTACAAAGCAGACTATGCAGAAAACACTGATAAGGCATCCCAAAGAAATCTCTACCACTTAGATCTTTCTGTTGTTGCAACAGTATCATTTAAAAATGTGTTTAGGACAGTGCATTTCAGGCTGTGAACGTGAACATACTATTAACATAATGCTGGACGCTGCTGAGTCTATCCTTGCACTATGCATTATCTTGGGAAACTTTATGACAGAGAAAACCAAAGCAAATTACTTCCCTTCCCCAATCCACACTCAACTTTACAGATACACTGAGTGTTTAAGTGAAAAAGTACCTAATAAGTAGGCACAAGCCTAACACAATGCAAATCGTGAATATAAACAGAGCCTCTAGTTCACAAGCTCAGGCCACTACACTGCATGTGAGAACCAACAAAAACAAAAACAAGCTGGAGCACCATGTCTCCATAAGTGAGTGCTTTTGGCTGGCACTGCTGCCCAGGGACAGCTGGCTGGGGCATGGCACAGCCTTCCTCCGACATCAGCTGCAGTTCACATCCATGTGCAGCCGCTTCTCTGGAAAGAGACAGAGAAACTAAGGAGGATTTTGACAGGTCTGCTTGAATCAGGGGGACCATCTGACCTAAGCTAAGTGTCGGGGTGGTGAGGACGAAAAGACTAGAGTGGGGCACCAAGGGAGGATTGATGGTGCCTGGGTGTTCAAGTGTGACAGTAAGGGCTTGTCTTCACAGGTCACATCTACACATCTGGCTTAGGTGAAGCCACACAGCCTGGCACCCTCCTGGCAGAGCTGGCTTTGAGAAATTAACAGTGCTTGTCCCTTCCTAAACACAGTTTTGCAAAAGGAGATCAGTCCAGTGCCCACCTGCCAGGCACACATCCAGGTGACCTGGGCTTGAGGTACCACTGATGATTGAAGCTGGCTTTTCTGGCAAAATCCACTTTGCATTTGAGATCCAAGTAGCACTTGATCTACAAACCACACCCCAAAACCCTGACACATCACCTCATGCCTACAGCTGTTCTGGACATGATTTCTGTCTGTGGTTTATCTTAATATGCTGGACTGGAAACTACTGTGGTTGACATGGAGATCAGTCATACCAGCCTTGAGACAGCAACGTCTGTCAGAGAGGCAGTGTAGGCAGCCAATAGCAATAACCATTTCAGACATCTAATTTAAACCTGCCACTGTATATCTGTCAGAAGCCCCACAGAATTTTTTGGGTGGGCACAAGAGAGGGGACTAGGATAAATCTCTGGTTACAGCTCAAGCTATCAGTGTATCGATGACAAGTTAAAGCACGTTAAAAATTGTACAGATGATGTGCTGAACACTGAGAACCTCCCAAAATCCTACCAGGCATGAAAGGAATAAACAGCCAGAGCATTGGAAATTCAAAAGCAACTAATCGTGTTTTAGGCAAGCTGGTTTGTAATATTGTACCAGCTCATTATTAATAATCTGTCCAAAGATGGTGATAATTTTCTGCATTTTTATAACTCAGGATACTTGAATGGAGGTCAGTTTCATAGCCTGGTCCCTCCTCAGAATACTTAAAATAGCAAGCTCATAGTAAAGCAAAAATGCAGTTAATACACCACACTGCTCATTTTCAAGCAAAAACAGAGGAACAAAGTATTTGTTAGAGCTTCCTAATAAACCTCTAATTTAGGGTCCTTATGCTTAAAAAATTATTGAGACACTAAGAAACACCATCTAAATAGATTCATTTTCCTAGTCATTAGGATGCATTTCTTTAAAACACAACATGTCCTACTATTGAATGTTACACTAACATACGGAAAATACTTCTCCAGAGAAGAGATCAGTCTAAAATCCAGGATGCGGATTAAGAATATTTTATAATTTTCAGGCACTGTGTTCAGATAAATGAATATAAAAAGAATGATCCTCAAGAAAGATAAAAGAAGTCCAGCAGCTACCAATACTAGGTAAGGAGCAATCTAGCACACAAATCTTTGGAAATCAAATGCAAAGGTGGGTGAAATTCTACAGCAGTGTAATATAGGACTCCCTGATTTTTAATTAGTTCAGTTCTCAGCTATTTACTGAGATGTAACAAAGGCTACAATTAAATTAACACTGTGAACACATTAGTACATTCTAATGTTTGTGCATCTAATCTGTTGTTTGTAAGGTCTGAGCTGAGATGTGGCTTCCAGTGTGCAAACATCATCTGTCGTACGCAATATTAAACAAAAAGCATTCACCTGAAGTACTTCAGCAACATTTTAAACAAACACTTTGTACTTTGTGTTACAGTGGATTAGGAACAAACTACCTAGAGAAGTTGTAATTAACAACAGTGGGGAAATAACTGAAATACGTCTTTTTATAATTCATGCAGTAACTGTCTTTGAGTTGACAGTAAATTATTTAAATGTGCTCTACTACCTAAGAGACAGAAGCAGTGATGGCAGGACAACACATCCTGATAAAGGGTCATTTGAAAGAGTAGGAAGTCCCTTTCATAATGGATCAGGGTTATAAAAAATATAAGAAATATTTCCTTAAATGACCTATGTGTAAGGTGGTTTTGCGCAGTTTACCTATTTTAGCAAACACACACTTTAATACTTATTGGTATATGATATGCAGTCATCAAAGCCTTCAAAATGGGATTAACCAATTTAAAAAGATGAACATGTTTGTAACAGATACACATGTATAACAGCAATAACAGTCTTCAGAACATATTGCTGTTGTTAAACTCAAAGCTGAAATGTTAGCACATTTGAGACAAGGATGCAGTTCGGGTTTAAACATGCTTTCTAGAGTTCCAAATATGACCTCACACACTCAGTTTTATTTTTGTTAAAGCTTAAAATACTGAATGAAAAAATCTTATTATGCAAGCACATACTAAGCAGACCATTAATAAAAGAAAAATTAGATTCTCTTGTGACTAAAACATCAACATTCACGTGATGTCACACGGCAGAGTACCTGATTACTCTTCTTGAAAGGCAAAATTCTGGCAGAGCTGCTGGTAGCTGAGATGGATGCCGTTTGCTTTGAGGAACACTGCTTCTCAGTGTTATTCCTCAGGATGCTATTTTTGATTTCCATGGCAATTTCTTGGGAATACAGCTGTAGGGTGCTGTTCTTTTAAAAACTTAAATAACTAAGTTAGGGCAAACATCCTAAATGCCAGATGTGGGAGAGACACTCACAAAAGTATAGCTGAAGAAAAGAATTCACTCTATTTCAGATTTCTGAACAGAACATTAGGGTCTTTCAGAGAATCACCAGCCTACAGCTTTTTAGAAGCATAATTCCATGGGAAAAAAATTGGGTAAAAATTAATTCTATTTGATGACATCAGTGATGGAAGGAATTCACATACTTAGCCTGTCTACAAAGCTAGCATTAAAACTGTAAGCATCAAAGAAATGGGCAGTGGATATGGAAGGCTAGGCATCTTTGTAATAATATGCTGATGTTTAGTAGGTCTGTCTCATTTTGACATTTTGGGGGCTAATCATATGTATTTTAATGATAACTCGCTTCACTGCATTCAGCTCCTAAACATGTATTTTAAATAACTTGCTCACTATTTTCTTTGACACTAAAGGTGACCTATATATATTAAGATTGTGGAAAGATACTGTGAATATAGAGAGAGATATAGGAACATGGAAAAGGAAGACTAAAAAAAGAGAGGAATGTTTAGCCCCTATTTTATTTCTTTAGAACATTAATTATTTCATTCTCTCATATTACAAGTACCTAAAGATGAGAGAGGACTACTCCTTAAATCACTTTAAAACTCTCTAGATAATATCTTCAACTTTAATGGGGCTTCACGTATTTATTTCACTTAAAGCTTATTTATATCACATGCCTAGCAATCAGCAGCCTACATCTTGTCTTTTGCATAAAGATTTCTCCACGTGTCTTCTAAATATTTTTTCTCTCTCAAGCCACATATCAACAGCAAAACAAGGAAAGAATAACCTGATTTTAAAAAGAATCTTACCAGTGTTCTTTTCTTATAAAATAATTTCTTTTTTTACAACATATGGGCAAGTACCTTGCAAAGAAATAAAATCAAAGAACAAAAAAATCCAACCTTTCCATATTCTTTCCTTACAAAGTTCACCTTTGATTCATGTGCCATTACATAAAGAGACATGTACTTTCACATGAATATATCTAACAGCAAACGCAAAGCATAGGCATTGCAGGCCAAGGTTTGGAACAAAATCTGGCCTAAGATGTATTGAGCCAGGGATTCCTTCACAAAGTACTCAGCCAGTGAATTATTTCATACTTCTTAAACACAAGGACAACGTTGAGTTCAAAATCTCAATGCAGAAATATAATAAAAAAGCATTGGCTTGTTTTATATGGAAATTTCCATGAGTGAATAGGAAACACATTTTTTATTTTAAACACAGTATCATCTGATTTTGAATCCATGTATCAACAATATATTATATAATGTACGATGTGATTAAGGAATGCAGGTTGCAAAAGCACATTCCAAAAACACACGAAATAGTCCTGCCAGACTGTACTTCAATTTTCCAGCTTCCGTTTTAATACTTGATGTCTGCATACAAAACCAGCAGGCCAAACAAGAAGATTGGCCTGAATTATTTTCATATAATATTCAGGAGAAAAGAGATTTGCTGGCTGCTGTACAAGGGAGCTGCCTGCAGTACTGCACTATTACATTTGCAAAGTATGCAAGACTCAAGTCCTGTAAAGAACACAACATGGAGCAGCAGGAAAGGAATGCAAAACGTTGTGTACCAAAAGATCCAGGGGGAAAAACTATTATGCTGGCTTAAGTAATCATTCGAGAAAATTTTCTTTCAGGAAAGTCACAGAAGGTTTTGTAAGATCTTGAAACAAAACCGTTACAATTCTTTTCTTAGCTGCAGTTTTCCCACAGTCTATATGACACTGGGCAAGCAATTTGGATCTTCCCAGCATACCTAGAGCTGTAACAATAACAATAATAATAATAATAATATTGATGGTGCCACTACTGCTGCTGTGAAATTATGTAGACATGAAAAGCTCATGATGACTGTGAGAAGAAAGGTATTGAGGCAAACTGAGCAACATTACCATGTATCCCAGTGTAAAGGAGAACCTCTATTGATTAAGAATTTTAATAAATTTCTAGTTCCATTAGTTTTTTTAAATATCATCAACTATTAATTCATGTCTGTTATCTGCACAGATTTTCTCAATGGAAACTGTGTTTCAGTTGGGCCACCCAGACAGGTATCAGATGAGATATGATGCTCTTGCTCACTTCCATTTAATCCAAACATTTATCTCTAAAGAAAAAGTAAACCACAACAGTTTTATGTCTCATCTTCCATGACAAGCCCCTTTTTACTGTTCAGACATTGTTTCAAGCGTCTCTTTTCAGCCATCTACAGAGAACAATTAAATCAGTACATAACTAGCACTGCTGCAGTGGTCAGTGGAGCTTTACCTTGTTGATCTTTCATTTCCTGAGGCAGATACAGCACCTGAAGAAGAAACCCTGAGCAATATTCTCTTAGAAGACTAATCCATATTCTTGCTTCCCAGAATCTAATCTCTGTTCTCAGTGAAGTCAGTAATAAAGAGGATCTTCACTACAAGAAAGAAAAGATCAGGATTTCAAGGAAAATCCTGAGGAAGAATGATTATAAATTTCTTCCACCAATATACAATGATGTCTTTGTCCCCGATGACACCTCCCCTAAATATTTCAAATTAAAGTAGTCGGAAATATGAAAATGCTTTATCTCTCTATGAAGGAAAAGAACAGTAGCAGGGCATATGAGGCATCCTAAGGATGGAAAGCTGCCATGAGCTCTCTCTAAAATACTGTGCGTCACAGTCCATGTCAATTGTCTGTGACCCTGTCACCTCTCCACCCTGGAGGCCATGAAATTGGGCCTGTCTGAGACAGCCGTCATTTCATGATGGCTCTGGGACAGTTCTGAACATAAAAAATTACTGCAATGTTAAATTACTAATTTATGAGAAACGTGTGAAGGTTTGAAAGAACTGCACAGAGATTTCTGCTGAACCTGAGAAAGGTTTTGAAGAGGAATAAAAATAAAAGCACAATTAGTGGACAACTGAATCTAGCTACACATTGCCTTTGGTTTATTGTTCCATTCCCCACTATATTAGGGAAGGATAATTTTAAGAAGAACTACACATGAACAGAGACTAGTAACTCTTGTCTTAACTGCTACTAAAACCTGAACAGCCATTTTATTTTATTGCCAGTTCAGCCACTAGTACCAATGGGTCGAGGGCTCAAGTTCACTTCCCTTTGACACTGTGTCTTCAGTCACAAACTCAGTCATGATAATATGTCTCTCAAGAGCCAAATTTCAATTGGACCACAATAGGATCATAACAGGAATTTCTACAGGATATAGGACTACACCTCAAAACAGGGACCATGCTTTTCTGTGACTGCATGCAGCCCTACACCCTGCTGATGCTCCCCAACTCCAGTGAACAAGCAGTGCCCAGCGCTGATGGAAAGGAGTCTCCTCTGCAGTAGCAGTCGTAATTGTGCAGATGTACTTGCAGCACATGACAGATCCAGGTGTTTCTCCCAGTTCTCCTATTCCAGAAAAATGAACAGGATAATTAAGCATGTTTGGATTTACTGAGCTGGCAGATTTAGTACTGAAGGAGAATGCCTTGTGCAGTAAGCACAGTCCTGATGCATGCTACATTACCTGCAGGGCAAAAGGAGACAGCCTTATTTGCGTGTCAGCTGCCCCTCCATCTTGCATCCAGTGATTTCTCTACTTTCTCCTGCCATGCAGAAAATCTCCTTATAATACACAAGTTTTCAGTCCAAACTAATATTGATAAGGTCACAGTTTCGCTGGCAATGCCAGATAGCTTCTGAAAGTGAGCTTCATGTATGTGTTTTTCCTTCCTTCTTACCACAGGCTGCCAACAGACACTGGTTCTCCAGAATCAAAACTGATTCAATCTTTAAAATATTCACAACTGGCTTTTTAAGGAATCACATGCACACACAAATTAGTGCCAAACATAATGAAAAAGGGGCAAGTCAGAAGATTTCGTGAGCTGTGGAATTGCCATAGCTGTTTTTTTGCCATGATAGAAATAATGCATGTTATACACAAAAAAATATAGAGAAACTGCCTCTGCTGCACTCAGTGTGAAAAGCAAACATTTAAAAAATTGATGAAAAGTCTATCATTTATATTAACATATTATTTGACAATGTCATAAATTATTAGATGTAAAATTACACAGAAATGTAAATTTTAAGTTTCTTAGAAGTCCTCACTCTATCTGCACTTAGCACCTTAGCTATATCTTCCTTATAATTGATATTTCTAGATTTTTCATAGGTATCGCCTTCCTTCCTCATGAAATGTGAAATTTACCATATGCTTGCTGTAAAACTCTAGTTTCAGAAAATTTTTCAAGGTTTCAGGCTACTGCTTCAATAACAAACAAAAAAAATTACTACAGAAACAAAAAAAAGCTATTTTAGCATTAAAACTTCCTTTCTTAGAAAAATTTACAGTTCTATGGGGCAGTAGTGAGAAAATTTTAAATGCCAAATGTGCTTAAGTAGTTGCAAAAAGCTATCACCAACAAAACCCTCTTACATGATGGCTCGTGCAAGTTCTTCATGTAGTCTTTATAAAAAAAAAATTAAATTTAAGAGTAACAAATGATGTCAAAGCCCAGAATCTAGGATTTCAAGAACCACAACCCATTTCTGCTCCTACTGGTGCTAAGTTTTCATCACTTTACACACATTTGAATCACAAAAACTTGCATACCTTGCTGCTACACAAGGAAAAGTGTTAGGTGGCATAAGAAGAGCCCCTTTAGACAATCTGATGGCAGTAAGTTTCTAACTAAAGCTTACAATTCCCGATTTTGTAATAAGGCTCCTTACACATGATCATCTCTCCTGGAGGAAGAGAAACAGTGGTCTTAAAAAAAGATTAAAATTTTGCTCTTCTTCAAAATGTGTTGTAACTCCAAACACACACACCCCCCCCACACACAAACCAGTCCATGCACTGCTGGAAGGGATCTCTCAGTCACTCACTCCTTAGCACAGCTCATCCACAGAAACCACTACAGCTGGCTTGGTCAGGTCTTGACAGGACCACTGAAGCCAGCAGAAGCCAATCTCTCTGGCTGTAAGCTGGAACAAGAGGGTCGTGACAGCTTCCAGGGGAGCCTCCTGTTTGACCACTGCTCCCTCTCCATGGGGAAGAGGGAAAAACTCACACAGTCCCGATCCCAAGCTATGAGTTGGACCACAACCTCTGAGAGAAGATGGTGAATCTTATCCAAAAGCTCTTTTGGAACGATCACCAGCCAGAGATGAGAAATGTGGCACATGCACAGGGCAGCTGCCAGGAAACTCGTGGTCCATGCATTGAATCTATTGTGTGCGCTGCTGTTGGTCCCAAAAAGCTTCCTGTGGCAAATTTACAAGTGGAGCATAGGCAGAGCTCGAGAGGAGCCGGGGATCAGAAAGTAGGAGGAACATTCAAACTGACAGAAAACTGCAAATGCTACAAAGAAGAAAGTGACTTACCTGCTCTAGGAAAATTCCCTTTACAAGGATGAAAAGCTGTACGGTCTGTCCCTGAAGCCAAGTTGATTTGACTGAGGAGCATGAAACCATGCTTTAAATAGATTGCTTGCATCACATATGACAGGCCACAAAATAAATACTTTGGTTACCAATAAGGTCTGTAGTGAAGTCTCAGGCATGGGAACAACATAAAAAACTGAAAAGCAAATCACAGGCTCAACTGCTTCATCGGGTTTTTAGCACAACTTAATTTGAGCTTAGGTAGAAGAATCAGCCCTTCTGGCTATACCCAGAGTGAGAAAATGTGAAGGGAGAACAATGCGAAATGGCTGAAAGTAACTTTAGTTCAGGCACTTCAAAGAAAATAAGGATATGTGTTCTGAATGGCAAAGGCTGAAATTACTAAGCTGTGGTTTATTGTAGACATGGCAGTTTAATCAAGGTAAGCTTTATAAAGAGAGAGGTTATCTTTTAATTGATCAACAGATACAAGTGGAAAAAAACAGTCAAAGTTTGGAGCATGCAGACCTGTCATTCAGGATCTTTCTCAAAGACCTGAAGAAGGAGTTGCAATGCACACAGATTGTCTATTTTCTCCAACTAAATCAGATGGTCTAATAAAAGAAACTACCACCTCCTATAATTTATGCCTTGTAGAAAGTACTGACACAGGGATGTATAGCTCCTCCTGATATATTTCACAGCAAATGGAACAGCTCTTCTCAGTAACAAGAGTACCCATGAGATCATCAGACTTGCAATGTCTTCCAAAGTCAGAATAAGTCATTATGGGGAAACTGAATCTCCAGATATCTAACAATAAAGTCCAGCAGAATAAATCTAAGGCTGAACATTTAATTTGACACACTATGCAGCCACACACCTGCTAATATCAATATTTAAACTCTAAATAATATGCAATTTACTTTTCATGACACCTACAACGGTTGGTCAGGAGAAGACACCGGGCCTTTAAAAAAGTAACCATTGCAAATTTCAATTACACTATCATAGGACATAAAAAACAGTCACCTTTTTTTCCCAGAGAAATCACACTGAAACGAAGCAACTGTTATTACTACTGAGAAACAAAAATCAAAGTTACATCCTATCTTCAGCATGACAACTGTCATAGCTTTTCCAATCACCTTTATTTTAGCCTTTGTTCCTTCAATTTTTATTCTTTTAATTTCTTGTTCGAATATAAAACTATTTGCTATTTTAAGGATGCAGTTTCAGTTCTCTGTAATTCTTTCTAATATAAAAACGCAGCTAAACTTAGCTGATTGTTACATGTTTAGAATACAGAAATCTAGTAAGAAGGGTTATAATCCAAATAACTTCTTGTGGAGACTGCTTCTGCTGTAAAACTTGACAGAAGAAAAAAAAAATCCAAACAGCATTACTTTCAACCAAGCTGCAGAACAAACTCAAAGTAAGGAGGGAAGGGAAGGGTTATTGTCTCACTTCACACCAAACTATTTAGTCACTCTTAATCAACGACAGTAACAGTGGCAGGTAAGAATATTCTCACTACGCTGGAACATCTGCACAGTGATGAGAGAATGCATTTCCACAGTGGACCAGAGCAGTAATGTATCTTCCCCTTTATATTTGAATCTTTTTAACATTATGAAACTTGAAATACTCCTTTCTAAATGGACATATTATTCAATTTTGTCCCTTCTGGTAGACGCATTTAGAAAAACTAAGTGTTCTTAACAACTGTTCAAGTGTTATTAAAATGAGATCTCTTGTACCATTTACACAAAGACTACCTTGTTCTTTATTTCATTTCTAGTTTCCAAAGAATGGTCTTAAAAGATTCAAGTACAATAAAGGCACGAGGGTCCGCAGATATTCTACACACTACCCTTAAAGTTTAAGTTGCACTTTTGAAACCTCATAACAGTCATAAGATATTGACAATATTACATAATATTAATCAGTAAAAGAATTCACTTTGGAATGCCTTTGTAAAATTATTTCTATTTTTATATCTCAAGGATTACTGCTCCACTCAATTTAACGATTCATTACTACCGCAAAAGTAAAACGAATATGTGAGGTTAACACTATAGCTATTAGCTGTAACCTAACCAGTGTTATACTGCATAATTGATCTATTTTCTTCAAGAATAATATTCAGGAAAAGGGAATTACTACTACCATCTCTATAAAAAGTGCAGAAAGCCTGGGGCAAGTGTGTGGGATAATAGCAAAGACAAGAGAAAGGAAAATGGAAGCGCACCAAGAGCTTATTTATAAATATCTGGGAACTCATTGCTTGGCATCATGTAATGTCTACACAGTCTCACATTGATCTAACTTTTAGACCGTGGCTCTATATTTAAGACCATAAAAACTAAGAATGAGCACACTAGACTTCTGACACTCTTCCCAAAAATGAATGTAGCTCTTTCCCAGTTGAAACTGTTTCAAGACTGTCATTACAGGGATAAGATTTCCAGAGTTTGTTCCCTGTACAAGTATTTAAGTATTTAAGTTTGTTCCCAGTACAAGTATTTTTTTAATCCAGTGTTGGCAGAACTTCAGTGTGGTTGAAATGACAGCAATCACTGTTAAAAGAATCATGTTAACCACTGTATGCTCATCTAATATTTTCTTCAGCGTTACCCTCTGCAACCATCACAAGTCAGGCTTTGATGTTCTTCTGTCCCTCCAGGAACACTCTATCCAGGTGGCAGGCTCAAGCACATATTTCTTTCAAGATGCAATTCCACAGGTCCAGCTCAGTTTTAGATATTGTCCCTAGGTCTCACTTCTCTTTCCTTCTATTTTGCATTAACATATCCAGCATCCCATGGCCTCTTCATTGGGTCACAGGTACTGAACAGCTGGAAAAAAGAAATTTCACTTTCTCTAACCTCCTGTTAACAGGAGGCTACTGGCTACTCTGGTAACAACAAATCTGTCTTGTGACCTGAACCACAGTGCCATTAATGAAACTGGGGGATTTTGTTAACAATCACAATAGTAGTTGAAAGCAAAATGCTAATATGGCAACAGCCAATTTTACTTGCATGAGAATTTTCTCCTCGTTGGTTGTCCAGGTGTGGTTTTAATGCTGTTTTGCTTATGTAGCAGAAGATGGCCCTTAGCAAACTGAAGAATCTTGAATGCTTATTTAGAGATTTCCTGGAGGTGAAGAGCTCATATGCCTGAGTACTTGTGGGATTTGGCATCTTGTTTGTTCGCCTTCCAAATAGACCACTAGATGTAGTATGAAATAGGATCTTTCCACAAAACTTAGCCTTTTTGTCCTTCAGATAAAGCAAGTCACATAAAACCCAGGACTTTCTGAAGCTCTTCAAATTATGTCTTAAGATACCACATCAAGTCTGATCCATACATGTATAAAGCAACAAACCAATGAGCCCGCCTGCATTACATTAATGAAATTGTATTTTGCATTTAAAGACCTTTGAAAAATAAGTGACACTAATATGGACAGCCTTATTTGTATTCACCTCACTAAATTTTATTCTCATAAATTTCAATAATCCTTCTCTCTAGTTGGCAATTCAATGACAGATTTTTTTCAAGCCTTTAAGTAACACCCCATATCCTTTGAGCAGTCTGGTATCCCAGCACCCCCTTGTTCCCAATGCACAATTAATACTTGCAGATGAGAAGGGTTGTTTGTGTCACATATTTTATGGGCAGCTGTAATTCTTCTTCAGATAAATTCTTTCCAGCACTGCTGGCTTAAAGCAAGCCTGCCGTTTCCACAAGAAATCCTACCAACTTACGTTCTTCTCCTCATGGCAGCAAGTAAAAAGTACAAAGATGCAACAGAGAAAATATGATAAAATAGGTGCATTAGTACTTTTGGTTATAACCTCACCCTTCATACTGGGTTTAAATTCAGAGGCTGTAGCTTTAGTCCTCAGGTCTGCCAAGCTCCCAACTCACTCCACATCAATACTCCGTGTCTCAGTTGCCTATCTGTAAACACTGGAGAGCAATACTTTTTCTTTCTGCTTCTAGCTTGTCTGTTTTAGATGTTGGAGTTTTAAAAGGAGCTGCCCTTCACTGTTTTGGCACAGCACGGTCCTCATCTCAGTTGAAGGTTCTTTGGTACAACACTGATCGCTATGAGCAGGAGTCATATGCCTGAGAGAACATTACCTTGTTTGTATCAAACAGTAGAATAACATGGTTTTAAAGCAGTGACATACTTGAAAGATTGTACAAAAGCCACTGAGTAAATGGTACGGCACTTTTTCCATGCATACACTAGGGAAGCCATTGAATAAAAACATCTTCAAGAACCATACTTGTTGCCTTTCTTGTTTGGGCTTATCCCTATTTCTTTTATTATGCAGAAACTCTCCAACAATGTATATTTTTGCTTTGGGCACAAAGGTTATGATTGCAAAAGGAAAAAAAAAAAAAGAAGAAGTATCTTCAGTTTACAGATGTCACCTACTTCCTGAGTTAAGAAGAGTGAGGTTTTTCTGAACTTACTCTTGCATTGTCGTGGCAGGTCATGTGTCTCTTCAAATTCTCGCTCTGAGCAAGTGGAAGCAGATATTATCCTGAAAGTATTTTTTTTCAGATAAACAAATCAAGAATAATAAAGATCAGAAAGAGGAAAAATGGAGACTCATGCCCAAATTCCAATTTTTTCGTTTAAATCAAGGACTGACTGAGTGCACAGCCAGGCTGTGAGTCCATCTTCAGCCAGTATAAATTACTGGTTTGTATAGTCTGAGCCTCCAGGATAAACAGACAATTGTTGAACCATTCATACACAAGCCAGTGTTCCAGGCTTTTCTGAAGCCATTACCTTGTCCTGAGTCTACCCACCACCACCTCGGCATATGTACACCTGTAACACAGGCATCCAGCACTGTCAGCTACCAAATGGCATTGAATGAAGTTATTTTACCCCTAACAACAGAGACAAATTTATCCTGAGGCATGGAGTGAAGGTGCTGCTTAGATACTGGCTGTAGAGTAGGATTCTTTTGGGGTGTTTTTATCATGAAAACTCTTCATTGTTAACTCCTCGCTCCTCAAACAAAGCTTCCTCTATTCTTGCCCTTAAATCAGAAGGGAGTGACTTTCTAGTGAAGAAAGCGAGAAAGCTAAGAACACAACAGGATAGAATCTTTTAAGAAAAAAAATCAAACCCCACAATATATGAAAGACATCCTGCTCAGTCTGTTCTCCATTGCTAACAGATTGTTAATCCTGGCAGGAGATAGCATGGAGACAGACCTGTGGCTGTGAAGAACAGGGAGAGCGTCCTGGCTTACCATCGATGCACCGATACATCTGCTTAAACCCCTGGGAAACTCATCTTCATGGCTTTCAAAGTTTAAGGATTCAGCAGGCCAATCTGCTGGGTAAGTTTTATAGGCAAATGATAGTGGGATGATCATAATAAATTATAGTGGAAAGGATTCAAATATGATACTGAGTATCATATTTGGTTTTGCTATCAAACTCCAAGTCTCTGGGCTTCAGATACTGTCAAAGCCTACCTGCTTGAAGCCCGCTTGGTTGAGAAATCAGCACAAGCAGAGCCTTGGAAAAGATGGGTCTCAGAAAGCAGCAGTGTTCTTACAGCTATATCAGAGTGTTGTGACATATTCTCACAGGGAAAAGAGTGTCTTGGGTGTTTGTAAGGGGCTGGAAAGGCTTGAAGGCTACACTGTATTAGCAAGCAATGATCTTACTAGAAACTGAACATTTTGGTTATTCACTGTTGCCGAGGGCTGAGTAGAAATTAAAAAGGGTGTGAATATCCCTCTAGAAAGGGTTTGGAGCAGAGGCTGGGCAGCCCGTGGGGAGAAAAGCTGGGAGGGGCACGGCGTGGGGTGCATGCCTGGGTGGATCCGTGTTGCTCCCTGATGAAGTGCTTCTGTTAAGAAAGCCAAGCCCCAGGATGCGAGATGTAGCCGATACAGGCACCGGAACACGCGCGTTCATACACAGGCTCAGAGGAAGGACTGCGTCCACCCATAAAACCCAAACCAAACAGCAACAAAAAAAGGCTTAGCAACAAAGTTAATACCTGTACTTCCTGGCCTCTTTTGCTAAAAAGCAAAAGGTTGTAAATATCAGAGAAGTAAATGTAGCACTTAATCTGTATATAGGGTATAACCTCCTCAGTAACTTTTAGGCTTTTCCACCACATTTATCCTGTAATGTCAAATACTTTCACTTCTCTGTTTACCCAGACTGTAGTCTCTGATTTGTAAAGGCATTACTACAGCATAGAGCAAAGAAACGTAACATTAATCCACACTATTTATTTTATGGTAAAAGAAAATTGAGAGAATATCAAGTCAAATGGGCCTGTTTGACATTACAGAAAAACCAAACAGCAAAACATTAGACCAAAACTTCACCTCACCTCAAGAAAAGTGCATAGGAATATCCTGCATCATTTTTACATGAATAAAATTGGGTTTTTTATAACAACACTTATGTTTCCACTTGGCCACTGTACCTCTTCAGCTTCCAAAAGGCCACAGTCAAGTGCTTCAGTAGCTTTGCATTGATTTGGGGTTTAGGCTTCCTCTTTTAGCACTTTTAAGTCTGTAACAAAATGCATTTCCAGCCCGCCTCACACTGGTGCTCCAAGACAAGGAAGCAGCCCCACTCCCACTGCTGGAGACCACCAGCAGCAAAAGGTAGAAGGCCTTTTCAGGAGTAGAAATACTCTCAGCCACCCATGGGCACAGCCAGACTCCTCTTTTCCCTTTAAAACAAACCAAACAAACAAACAAAAACAAACCAAAAAACAAACCAAAAAAACAAAAAAACCCAAACAAACCAAAAAAAATAAATAAACCACCAAAAAAAAAAACCAAACAGGCAGCCAACCAAATTAATTAGAAGGAATTAACAGAAAGCATATACTGCCAATTTAGCAATCAATTTTGACCACTTTTTATTTTCTGAGTTTTACTTGAGGGACTATGCATGCATTTTGTCCTTTCAAAAGGTCTGCCTTTTTATTATGATTAAACACTGAAATATAGCATATTTACAGCTAAATTTATTGTCATAGTCAGTCTGGAATTGGCCATTTGGCTGATTAAGTTGTACCATGCGAAGGCACTGTGACATGTACTATTAAGACATGAGAAATGGCAGATGGGCATTTCCAAAGAACCATCAGCTTTGCAAATGGCAATGCTACAGCTGAATATCATCTGCTAAAAATTATTATCAAAGGTGAGAATCCAGGCTTAACATCCTCTCTGAACATGCTGGAGCATTTCCTCCCACTTTGGGAAGAAGTTTGCCATTTGCAGCAATACACTACTTCATAAAATAATTTTAATAATAGCAGTGGCTATGATGTTTCTCTCAATTCTCTCCATTTGAACCTTCTTTTGCCCTGGTGTGCCCAATCCACTGCTTTTCATTTAATTCTGGATTGGCAGAAGAACAAGCAGCCACACACATGTACCCAAAACTACACCTAGACTGAAAATTAAAGGACGTCTAAATGGAATTGAAATTAAATCACATATGAAAGAAAATTTAATTTAAAATAATTTCAAAAACTATTCCCAGATCAGAGTAAGAAGGATGTTGCTTGATACGAATGGTGTTATATGATGCAGTAGTCTGTAATTCCAGGTCTGCAGAGGATCCTTTTCCCAGTCCAGTGACCCTCAAGTTGCTTCACAGGGCACCACACCACTGCATTTCCTCTGGAGTCTTACCGGCTTCTTTTCTGCCTCTCTTTGACTGCCATTCATTGGGATCCAGGTGTCTTCAGATGGCAAGGCCACCTTCTGGTAGTGACTGCCACCCAAATTGCTCCCCTTAGCAAGTGGAAAAGGATGTAATACTTCGCTGAAACAAGCAAACAGGAAAGGAGGTCTTGCACCCCAGTTAAATATAAATTTGAAAGGAGAAGCATTTAAAATGTGAAATCCTTGGCCTGTGTGACATGTCCCTCTATTTCCATAAGTACTGCCACAGTTCAAGCAGCAAAGGCAGTACCTGGCCAGCTGCAGATTAAACAGTCCTCCAACCAGACATTTTGAGGAGAACTACCCATTTTCTTGAGGTGAAAGGAAACAAAGAAGAAACTCAATGTCTCACTGCATAAATTTTGGGATCAAAACTTAAAAGCCAACCTGCTAGGTTTGAAGAAAAACCTAAAGCAGAAAGCATTCTTGTTCTAATCACTGATCATGAGGACAACGGAAGAACTAAAAAAGCTATCAATCTCAGGTGACAACAGTGCTCTCAAATTCATTTTCACAGTTTCACACTCTTCTGTAATTCTATTAAAGTTTTTAACCCTGAAGAGGAGACTTCCAAACAATGCAATACTATACTTAAAACAGTACTGTTGAATGCTACTGAATGTAACGTATTTAGATGGCAAGCTCTTAGAGACTAAGGTTATATCTTCTTGCATGTATTTTTGCTGAGAATACTGTCTGTACTCCAAAAATTGCTTACCCTAAATAAAATATCTAAGGAATACAATGGAATGTGATCTGTTACTATCTGTGTGCTGAGTAAGGGGCATTGCAAAAACCAATCTGTTTCTCCAAAGATCTAAGAGACAGTCAGAGTTGTCTGCGAGTGACAAAGTAACCCTGAAAATTCATAAAATAAGAATGTAATTCTTAAGAAAAGTGCAGAGATTTTAGTAAGGCCAGACCAGTTTCATGAAGCAGATGAAAACAAGACTGGAACAGAGGGGGATGAGAATTCTCTGCTACATATTCAAACTGCATTTTCAAATGAAATGTTTATCTGTACTTGAAAATCATGCAAATAATGACAGCAGCAATGTGGGAGATCTGTATTAATGTATAAATTAATTTTCAACTGTTTTCAATATTAATGACACTATAGACTTAATAGAAGATATTTCAAACCTGTTTTTCTATTTTACATTGAGCCTCAATTATAATTCTGAGGAAGAAGGCTACCTTCAGCAGCAGATATACCAGTTACATATCAGTTTTGCTCACAATAAAGAAAACAACCTCAGGGGATTGTTGATTTGGCTTCACCCTATTTTTTGTTATTCTTAAAAATTACCTTTTAAATATGCTTACTATCTAAGAGTGGCAAAAGTGTTTCTTAAAATACTTGCATACTGTGAAACGGAAGAATGGATGCAGTATTTCTGTAACATTAAAATATTTCTCTACAAGTTGCACAGACATAGAAACATGTCACACCCTCCAAAAATAAGATGTCTAAAGAAGGCCAAGCTATAAGGAAAGCAATAGAGTAATACTCCAGCAAAAGGAGAGTTAATACTTTAAACACCCACGACTCCTAATCTATTTTTTATCAATTATTCCAAGAGCTCAACAAAATCTACTTAAACACTGAGATGATAGAGTGGTACAGGTGGGTTACTAACTTTAAAAATGTACATTTATTATCCAGGGAACCAGCAATAATAGCATCACAGAAAAGTAAGGCTGGAAGTGCTCTCATGAAGTCCATTCCCCTGCCCCAGGGCAAAATCAACTATACATAAACCATTCCTGACAGATATTTGTCTAACTTGTTCTTAAAAACCTTCAGTGACAGAGACTTTGCAACCCCCCTAGGCAATTGGCTGTAGTCCCTAACTATCCTTACCATTACAAAGATTTTCCTAATGTCTAACCTCAATCTCTCCACTGCAGTAAGCTTGACTGTTACTTCATGCTCTATCCCCAGCAGAACTGGAAAACAGTTTCTCTTACTTTACTCCTTACATGAAATTTCCATATATTTTTAAATGGTTATCCCATCTTCCCTCACTCTCCCATTCTCTAAATGCATAATGGCCAAATAGGTCATATGCAACCTGCTGGAGCAATTTATCTGGTCTCCCCTGTAATCCCCTCAAGGAGCCTCCCTATTCTGGCACTACCACCCCTGTACCAGAGACATCTCCACCCAAAATGCCAGCAGTTAAGCAAAACAAGATGCAGGGAGAGAAGCCAAACTGGATGGCAGCTTCTCAGATTGCCTTCCTGCAAAGAAAGGTCCCACACAAACCAGCAGAAGCCACTGTGGAAGAGATGTGAAGTGGGGAAATCTACTCACCCCAGAGACGGGCAGAGGAAGAAAGAAAGGGTCAAGTCTAGAAAAGAGGGGGAGAGGCTCTTACACAACCTGGAATTAGGTTGCCGTTAGTTGGTCTGGAAGTGGGAGAGGTCTGGAAACAAAGTAAGGTGGAGGAAAGCAGTGAAAAGCAGGAAGATTACCAGAAGGGTAGGAAATTTGGAAGGGAAGTGAAACCAAATATACGAATGGGGAGGGATGAAGGAGCCTCAATACAGAGAGAGTAGATGTAGGCACTGATGGGAGAAGAGGCAAAGAGAGGTTGGGACAGCATGAAACACAGGACAAGAAATGCAGCAGAAGTCCTGCATGCCAGGAAATACAGCACAGAGGCAGGGACACTGGAGAAGTTCCAAGTTGTGTTTCTATGAGCATGAGGGTCTTCTAAGAGATGAATTCTGTTTCCCTGCTAAAGCAGGGCCTGTGGGAGTACCAGCCAAGCTGAGGAGTTGTTCCTTGGGAGTAACCTGGTCTCTCTGGATATGGCCCAAGGTCAAGCTTCAGTGACGATGACTTTCAGACATAAGGCTGCGAGGGATTATGGAAAGATTTGAGGGTGCCACCACTTTCACAGGGAAAGGTGTGAGGGATAAGATATGTAGCTACGACAGAATAGGATCAGGAGATGACAGGAAAAGTCAGTGCTAGACTGAAGGGCAGGGACCCACTGCACAGATCAACCTCTTACTATTTATTCTGGTTTCCACAGTGCCAGAGCTAATAATCCCTCTAGTAGTGCTGTGGGTCATAGGGCAGGAACGCCTCTGAGTCAGCCCAGGTCTGGCAGAGCTTGTGCTGAGATGGAGTTAATAAAATCCTGATAAACATAAGGTGACCTTGCAAGGGGGCTTCATAAACTGATTCCTAATCCATCCCACAGTGTTCCCCTTATCCTTTGATCATCCTGTATGTCCCTGTGCCACACACTCCCCAGTGATGGAGAGCTGACTTCAGAATCACACTGTTCTCCTAAACCAGCACTCAAAATACACACTAGTGAAGGAAGTGGCTGATTTTAAAAACAGACCTCGGCTGTCCAGAATCCCCAGCACTGTTATCCCAGCACTGGCATGGCACTGAGTGGCCCATGCAGAAGGTGGAGAACTTCGTCTGCAAGCAAGGAGGTCCTTCTGACCATCACACCAAAGCACTGCTGCATCACGGCCACATCTTGTCATGTAGCTCAGTGCATCAGACATGCCCTGACACAAACCTGCACTGCTTCTGGGAACCTAGGAAAAAAATCTTCAGAGAGTTTGAGAGTTACTGCTCTACTCTGAAAAAGACCCTTTTTTCCGTTCCCAAGGGTCATGTTGTCTAGACCTCTGGCCATCCATTCTGCTCTTCTCTGGATGTTTCCAATGGGCCTGCTGAGCACTGCCCGGAGCAGAAATAGTACACCAGCCACATAAATGACAAGTAGAGTGGAAAAATTATTTTGAAGGCAGACTCCTGTCCATATATTCTAGCATAATATTCATGGCATAGTATTGTTGATTCATAGCCATTTTCTGAACCCTTGCAACTGCCCATCTGTTTTCTGCAGACGTGGTGTCTCACCAGTTATTCTGCATTTTGATTTGCACAGCTGATTATTCCTGTCAAACCACAATTTAGAACTTGTCCTTGATGAACTGCATCATATTTATTTCAGATCAGTTCTCCAATATACCACATTAATTTGGAATTCTAATCCTGTGCTCAGAGGGTTTACATCCTTCCCCTGGTTGGTGTCATCTGGAAATTTTGCATGCAGATTCTCACATCTAAATCATTAATTAAAATATTGAATATTTTCTGGCAATCCAGGGCAGAATCCCACTTGACAGATCCTTCTAGTTTGACTAGTAATTATTCTGAGAACAGCTTTCCAGCCAACTGTGTACCCACCTTGTAGCCCATTGTGCCACCTTGTTTATGAAAAGGTGAAAGACTTCCAAAAATCAAAATATATTATTTCTCTACTTATGGGAAAATTAGGCTCCACTGACAAGGTACCTTCTGGGGAAAAAAACCCATGCAAATTCATTTATCATATTATTATCTACAGGTTAATTATTAAAAAATTCAGTTGATTATTTGATTCAAACTTTTTTCCCCAAGAATTTAAGATAAGCTAGCTACTCCAAAGGGGACAGGTAAGGACCCAGGAAAGTTTACATGTAGGTGCAGTGTTTGCCCTTTCACAGATTTTGTGAACCTAAACTGTCCTCCAAATGTTCTCCAGTGTAGCCACTAATTGTTCAGGCATTGCTTCAGCTATTTCACCCTATGTTGAAGAGATAATTTAATAAATTCTAAAATACCCATTATCCTATCTCAGTTTATAACCTGTTCTTTTCCTGCTCTAGTTGGAATTCTTACTGTTCTCAAGGTGGCAGTTCTTTTCCTGCCACTTGATTACAGATCACAGATCTTTTAGGCAAAGAATGATGCAAAAAATTACATTAACTACTCCATGCTCTCTGCACCATCAGATCATGAGTCTTCAATTCCCTCTCAACTAGTAGCCTGAAAACTTGGTCTTCCTCTTATTACTACGGAGAACATAGTATGTTTCTTTGTTACTATGTCCTTTATTAGTTGTACCTTGTTCTGTGAACCGGCCTACCTGATTTGACCCTCTCATTTTTCTCATCTTCTTTTACCCTCATCTCCAGTAACATATCGAGCTTCCACCTTCTGTATGAGTCCTCAGTTATCAGATTATACAATTTTGTCTCTTCTCACACTTTTTTACTGGAATGCCTTTCATTTGGGCTTTTAATACTCTTTATTGTGACTGGGAAAAAGTTATTTCCTTTTAAAATTGCCAGAATTTCTCAGGTTTGTATCCCAAGAAGCATTACCTATCAGTTCTATGAGCTCAATGTAATCTACTTTCTTGCATTCTATTGCTTTTATTCTCAAGTTCTCTCTTGTCACCTTCTGAAGAATGATAGGCTCACTCTTTCCTGATTGCTACCAGTCAAATTGCATTTTACCACCATAGGCTCAGCCATCTCTTTCCTAGTCAAGCCTAGGAGCACCTCCCTTCCACTGCTCTTTCTACATTCTGTAAACCTGAACCTATTATACTCACATGATCTACTGAATTTAGTATTTAGCCCATAAAGTGAAAAGATTCTATACATTTGCTATTGTTTGGTAATACATGATAAAATGGTTGGGTGAGCCCATCTCTTGGGACAAGAGCCATCTGCAAAAAAGGGAGTCTTTGGCATCAGTACCAGTAAAATGAATGTACAGATAGGCTCAAAATATCTCCTAGCCATAACTGTAAGCCTTTCCAGGTCACAGCAGTTAACAAAGTGGAAAGGAGGTTTAGGAAACACTCTGAAGGTGGCTACAGAGAGGCACTGTCCTCCCAGGCTTCTTTTGCCAGCATTCTGGTCAGCTGTAAATCTAAATGATTTCTCTGGTTGTTGCATTAGCTGCAATCACTTAGCATGTCTAGATTCAGTGTTGGCACCACACAGGCTTCAGATATCAAAGCTTTTTTGTACAAATTAGCTCTCTTCTCATGTGGCCATGCCCCCTCTGCTGCTAGCAGATATTGTTCTCTCCTACAGCTAAACTGGCACTTCAATAAAACAAAAGGAGCACTACAGCAAGGATCAGAGGAGCGACCATATGCACCTGCCATTACGCTTTTATTGCAGCTCTTAAATTAGCACAACACAGTCCCATGGACTTCTCTGAGAAATACATACCTACCCGCTGTTTATTATTGCTGAGTACATCACATAAATCTAACAAAGAACAAGAAAGATCTCCACAAAGCAAATATAGATATCAATTTGATACAAGTTGGAAGTTTTCTCCTCATACAAAGAAAATATAATTCAACCTGTTACCTTAACAAGTCTCTTGAACGTATGGTGCACCTTAATGTTTAATAATTCTTTAGTACAGCTGCCAAGATTTAAATATGTTTATTAACATCTTTACCTAAGGGCAATTCCAAAGGAATATAAGAATGTCTTACAGGAGACCAAGCAACCTTCATGCCATTAAGTCTCCAGAATGGGTCTGAACCTTCTGGGTTGCCACCACACTCTGACTGTTGTCCTTGGGCTTCCAGGGACCCCAGTTTCATCCCTCTGAATTCAATGCAGCACTGTTTGCCAGGTCTTTTCCATCCAGCAGCAGTCATGAGGTTACCAGCTTTCTGACACATCCCCCGCCCGAGCACCCTGGTCACAGTGCCAACTTGTGGGAGCTAAGGGATAGCAGACTCAGTGGCAGAAGAGTGTAAAACTGGGCAGAAAAAAATGTAATATTGCAAGGGTGTTAGAAGTAATAGGGTTTCCAGCAAAGGAGAAAGCCAGGGTAAGGAAGAGAGCAGATATCCTCACAGTTGGAATTTTGGTGGAAAGCAAAAGAGTGACAAAAACTCCTAGGAAAGAGCTGAGGACTGGCAGAGAGCAGCGAGGACAAACAGGACAAGAACAGCAGTGGGGAGCTTTAGGAGTGTGCTGCTGGCTAGACAGAGGAAGGAGAGCCCTGCGGCTGTCCCAGACTTCCCATCTCCCATCAGCACTGGAGCACATGTGGAGGAGAGCTTCCTGTTTCCTCTCCTTCATGCACAGAAACCATGCTGTAAATCAAAGCAATGCAAGGCAACAGAGACAGTTCAGAGCTGCACCACCACTCCAAACTGGTGCTGGACACAGAATCACACCCCACTGCAGCCAAAACTCCTTCTAAAGGCAAACATTTTCTATCAGAAAAATAAATGTTTTGCACATCACTAGTTTACTCTGTGGTATTAATGCATTTTCTAGAGGTACCAAAACAAGAGCAATATCCACTTGATTTTCTTTGCATTTCTCGCTGCATCTCAGCTGGCTGGCAGACATGGAAACAAAGCACCAGGATCTGCTCATCCTGTTGTCCTCTGCCTGCCTCTCAAATCAGAAACCATCCCAGACAGGGAAAGCACTGTATGAACTCCAGCATACTTTACACTAGAGGGAGCTTTCCTCAGAAAGTCACACCACTCTGGCGTCCTCTTTCTCATTACATTATTTTCAATCCATCTACAGAGAAATACACCAGACTGGGGTGAAACAGTTACCATTTAAACCCTCCAGTTTAGCCAGTTCAAGCATTGCAGTAGGTCAGTGGTGCAGGGGGGAGTGCAAAGAGAGGGTGCCTGGCAAGTTCTGCCCAGAGATGTGGTCTGGCAGATGAGATAAGGTTCAACACTGACATGTTGCTGAGGAGCCTCCTCATATGAACCACATCCATCCTGCAGCCTCACCAAACTCCTGTGTTGAGCACAGGAGCCACTTTACAGACTACATTTTATACTGACCCAAGAGACCACTCATAGTTAAGCTGTTAATGAGTACTTCAACAAGGAAAGCTGAGATAAACCTTCCCCAAGGCTCATGGCCATCCATTTCTGAAGGCTGAAACATGGATAACAGTGCTCCTCACTGCTAATACAAGTGTTGAACTGGTCTTCAAGTGAATTCTTTTAAAATACTATTTAAACTGAAAGTACTACAAGATGCTAACAACAGTCAGGACCAATTCAATTTATTTTCTAAACTCCAGAAAACTGTCCCAAGACTATGAGCAGAACTAGAACAGAAATCCTTACCTGTGAAAGCATTTGTGGCCTGAAAACCAGCTTCCTGCATACTGCTCTTCCAGAGAAGCTTGAGATTCCCGTCTCAACCTGTCCTTACTGGAGACAACTGCTGAGCTTGTTGCTGTCAGGTCACTTCCATCTTAGCTCGTCAGAGTCCATTTCTCTTTCCATTCCTGTATTTGGCACCATCCAGTTGCCACCTGTTCCCAGGTCTTTTGATGTGTAGGCAGAAGGGATCTGCACTGAACCTAAGCAGAAGTGTTGGACAGTCCCATCAACCAGCCAGCCAGAGGATTTGTGCCATGATGAATGTGAAAATGAAGCAAATCGCCTGTCAAGACTTCCTTTCTCTTTTACAATTAAGTTCTAATCCTGTGTTCATCCAGCACCATTTTCTCAGGTCTCGGTCACTGGTGATGTTCAATTGGCTCTCCTCTCTTGCGTTCCTCTCGCCTCAGGCACGCTCACTGAGAAGTTAAAAAAGAAGAGATTATGTTTCCTGATGACCTGTAGCAACACTAAAATTAACAGACTCCAGGGAACAAAAACCCAAAATACATTATCAGGGATTGATTGTACACATTAAAGGAGATCTTCAGAAGGCAAATCTTGCGATTTTGCTGAGATGCAAAGTGTGACCACACAGCTCTTTGAAGTGCAAAGAGGAACAGTGCTGAGGGTGTCATATGCATCTCTGAGAACATGATATGATTTACATTTCAAAAGCCATATTTAGCAGAGATGGGGGCAGCAATACAATAACAAAATTGCAGTTAAAAGAGAAAAGGAAAAATACTCAAGGCTCTCAAGTCTAGTCTATTCAAAACCATAGTGAAATTATTAGCATTTCATATAGCTGCTTCCCTTCTTTTCTGGAGTGTGCCAGCACTGTATATGCCATTCTTACAGTCTTCTGTGGTTAAAAACATTTGTATTTCTTCCTGTTGATTACCAAACTTTGTATGCCTTGCTGTCGATTATCTTTAAAAAATCTCAATTGTAACACAGATGATGCAATTCAGATGCCTTCAGACATTCGGTGAGGTTAAAAACACCCACAGGCTACACAACAGAAAGGTGGTTACATTTTTCTTGATACTGCTACTTCTACATTAGCATGGATACTTGCAGCTCCCTGAAAACTACAGTTGTTCCATGTCCAGCTTTTAAAAACTAGGATACAATTACTTTGATGGTGTGAAGGCGAAGAGCAGACAGGCACATGTTTGAGAAAACTATTTTAGAAAACAAGGAAAAAAGAAAAGAGGACTTGGAGGAGAACCCACTCACTCCGTCGCCATCCTGTTCTCTCATGTAAATGATGCTTGGCTCACTATATCCCAGCTCAGTGGCACAGGCAGGTTGAAACTACATCTGTGATGATCTTATGATCTACTAATGGATTTTAGATGATGAATCCAGCCAGGGCTTGCAGTACTGGATTGGACCCAAGGTCCAGCTGCTGGAGCAGCCCATACCAGAGCACGGCAGTCCCAGCAGCCGCTGCTTTGGAGAACAGTGCGAGACCCAGCTCAGGGAGCAGGTGGGAATAACGCACCGCTTGCTCCCCTGCCCCACGTCACCCTGACCTGCAAGATCTACGGATGAGCTTACACCCGCAGCACAAGTCTGAATACCCCAGATAGTCCAAAATGGCAGAGAAGATTCTCATGCTGCTTGGTGTACAGTCAGCCAGGCCTTGAGGGCTTCATAAGGGACCGACCTTGGGGGACAGAAAGGATCTCAAGTCTGCCCCTGAAACCAAGTGAGCCTGACACCTGATGAATGTCATTTTCCTTGGAACACAGTGAATGAAAGCTAGCTGCTAGCAAAGATGAATTTTAATGGTATTGCTTTTTTTCCCCTGATTTTGTTATGCCACTATTACTGAAGAACACATGTTTTTGTCTCAACACACAGCACAGGAATGACTGATTAGTTACTTGTATTCAAATCTAGTAATTTGCATTCAAATCAAATAAGGTTACAGAACAGATTTAAGATGTTTTCCCCATTTCTTACCCAAACATCTCAACCTAATAGAGAAGAAAGTGGAAATTAAAAGGGAGAAAGAAAAAAAATTATGTGTAGTATCTTTTATCAGAAAATGCTGCATAAAAAAATTTTAGAATAGCGTTTAAAAAGCCGTTATTCCTGAATGTTATATAGGTCCTTCAGATGCTTTTTCAACCCTTTGAAGTGCTCTATGCAACTAATAACCATTTCATATGAGGTTATTTCATTCTAAAATATATACAACTGAGCAAGTATGATATATATACTCGGCAGCACATAGTTCTTTTGGGTCTTAACGTTGTGCTAATTATTCTATAATGACTATAGGTGGATGCTGCACTCATTTCCCAAGCTTTTTCTCTAGAGGCCTGAGTTTTTTCTATATTTATAAGAGCGGGTCCATATTTGCATTCATGTTTTCAGTCTTATAACTTTTGATTTTGGTTTATCAATCCAAAATTTTAATGCCTCTATTTTCAACATTTTTATTTCTCATCTTAGAGATGCTCAAGAGATGTGCAGTAATACCGTAGCATCCAGGGAAATTCTCCGGTTGTTGTATCTATGTATTAGATACTATAAACTTCTAATTCTTAAAAGAATAAAATATTTTCGCTTTACTGAAAATTAATATTTTATTAAAAGAATAATTATTCTCTACCTCTTCAGTGGTTCTGCTGAACTAGTTAAGAACACAACAGTGCTGAAGAAATACTACAACACAGGCACTTCCAGTAACCACTGCTTCTTCAGATAGAAAGATGTAATTTTAACAACATTACAGACACTGAAACATTTAGAGAATTCATTCAGACCTTAACATTTAAAGGATAGTGCACTGCATCAGGTTTAAGTCCTTCCGTAAGAACTTATGAGAAAGTACATGCTGGTATCTCGATTGCCCTCAGTGAGCATTTTCTATCACTGCAAAAGTGCTCTTCTCCCATGCCAGATAACAAACTTGTGATGCCTTAAGAGGCCTCCTAGACACAGAGACTAGAGAGGAGTAAGAGAATTAAGATAGGTATTTATTTGAAAGGCCTTCAAAGTTACACCCTGAGGAGCCAGAGGCTACTGCCAAGATGGACCCCAAGGTAGACCACAGGTCACGAGTTCTTCACACTTTTATAGGTTTGGTTCATTTGCATATCAGGGTTAATTCTCCAATTAAAGCTTCAGTTTAATGATGCAATTCCCCTCTGCTTGCCCCCTTCTCAAAGGCTTTTGATTTATACTTTTTGGGCCTAGGACGGTCTGGGTGTCCTTGGAGAGCAGGCCTGGAGAGGCTTTGTTAAGTCTAACTAACATGAGAGAGCAGAAATTACCAGGCTACAAGAAACTTCAGAGTTACACACTAGGCAGTATAGGATTTGAAAAATATAAAAGTTAAAACCTAAGACATCACTTGGAGGTGACTGGCAGAATGTAAGGAACTGGAGCAGGCTGTTGGGGCAAGACTGCGCAGTCCTCAGCGCTTGCTGGGCCTTGTCACAATTCAAAACCAAGTTCAGTACTTATAAAACGCTTCTACGGTACAGCTACATGGGCTGTTTAATGATCATTTTCATTAGGCAGACTTTAATTAGTCACAGTTACACAATTTCAGGTTCTCAGATTACAAATTCATCCAGGTGAAGATGGCAAAGCAGCCCGAATGATACCACAGCAAATCAGGAAAATTGCAAATTCCACTTAAAACAGCTTGTAGAGCTATGACCTTTCTATTGTACTTCACATTATCCAGAAATTTTCCAGTAAAGCTGAGCCTGTGTTTAAAGGGAGGAGGTTGGTGTTTGTTTCCCAACAGACTGGCATGTTTGCATGCATGGAAAGGGTCAGGACCTCTGCCGACACGTTTCAGTATGGCTCAGCCAACTCCAGTGTTTATCCTTTTATACCAGCGTGGTGCAGAAATGCTGAACCGACCTGCTTGAGGGCCCAAAAAGCGAAAATATGTATCTGAAAAAGAGAGAATAAACAATACCGATAGAACTATAATAAGGTGTGACCTTTGATGTAATTTTTTCACAACCTGCAGAGGCCCCAGTGGGAACTGATTAGATGGCAAGAGAAAATGTGGACTAGAAAGACTAGAGATTTTCTCTTTGCTCCATCTGTCGTCTCCTTTCCAATAGCAACAAGAACTCTGCTTCCACTTCTGCTTTCATTCATCTACTGCAGTGTTGAGTCTCAGAAGCAAACCAGAGCAAACCACTGTGTTGTATAAATATGTAGCTGTGCTATAAAGATTTTCAGCTACTATGCACTTACACGATGGAATACCTAGCAGAAAAATCAAATCCATTTGTTTTCATCCTCTCCACTTCTCTCAGATTTCGTCCTGGGAAAGACACCATCATAGGAACCTCACATAAATTGCAAACAGAAAGTATTTTGACTATTTAACACCTTATGTGACTTACATGGTCTCACAGTATATTTAGCTCGTAAACCTGTTATTTCCCTTTTCTAAACATTCGAAGATGCAAAAGGGTCACTGTAAAAGAGAATATGAGAGAGAAAAAGTAAGCAAAGAGTATAATTAAATTCTGCATTAATATCTAAATTTTATGAAGTATTATGCAATCATCAGCCAGGACAAGACTGGAGGAACTTGTTCTGAAAGAAGAAGTGAAATACTGCTTTTTCCAAGCCTGATATTTCTGTAACATCTTGAAAAACTCAAAAGCACCGGCTGACATGTAAATGCTGCAAATTGGTTTTTTGTTTGGAGGGGGGATTTTTCCATTTCCTTTCACTATATAAAGTCTGCTTCTCTGGCCCCATGCTTTGGTTCCCACACAGGCATTAAGAACTCATTCGATATGTTGCCAGAAGGGCTACGGCCATGGGAAGCATTTCCTGTGATAGCCCTCGGCATCCTTTAGGATGCTAAAGGACAGCATTTCACTAAGGTGCACAACACATTTCCTAACAGGAATATCTGTACAGGAAGCCCACGCATTTACATTTTTAAGAAAGTTACTGAACAGCTTGTGAGCTGTGCTTTAGATTAAATTAATCAAGGGAGGACTCATGCTCAGATTTCTTGCTTTCAGGTGAACAAGTGTAAAAGGGGAGAGAGCTGGAGCTACCCTGCCCTGCTCTCACTGTGGTCCCTGCAGAAGGCAGGTGCCGACAGGGGCAGATGCCAGCGGGAGCTCGGATGCTGCCGGCACCGACCCGTTCCGTGGATGAAAGGAGGACAGAAGCACGGCGGGCTGAGCTGGCAGTAGGACTCCAGCACAACGGGAGATTTCAGCACATCTCCAAGGAAAAAAGTCTTCTGACTGAAACCCAGACAAGTACTGAACTACCCACATGCTTAAATACTTTGCTGAAGTAAGGCCCATTCTTCCCATACGTTAAAGCAGCATAGACTTGGATATATGTTTAAGAAGCTTCTGGCTAGAAAAACACTTCCAAAATTTTGTTTTTATAAAACTGGGTTTTTCAAAATATCTTTTAAACTTTGCTGAAGCCATTTAAAACAAAGCTCTTGTGCGCACATATAGCTCACCTCTCCAGCTCCTTTTGGATTTATCATGTTTTCCAGGCTTTGGTTTTGCTTCTCATAGAGATTCTAAACTAGATAAATTAATACCTACCAATAATACCTAATCTTTTTCAGTGGTAAGGCTGATTTTTTACTCTGTGATCCTCATTTCTTTTATTTACTCCTAACTATAATTTGTCTTCCTTCTAAGGTATCATTGCACCAGTGCTAAGTGAATCCTGGTTCTAGGGAAATACTGTGCTCCATAACTCAAAGACTACTTAAAAAACTCAAGGGGACTTTCACAGGAGACCATACACAAATCAAGCAGAAAACCAGATGTTCAAAATATGTTTATCTAAGCACATCTTTCTCTCTCTCTCACATGCATACATACATATAATTTGTTTTTACTTTCAGTCTTCGATATTTGCATAGGTCAGTTGTGACTTTTTAAACAGCTGTTGTATTTTACTCTTTTGGTGCATTTCAGTGACACACAAAATGAGTTTGTATGTTAAGTTATACACATTCATATTCCTACAGATATTTTCAGATACTCTTAATCTTTTCAGGAAATTGTGTCCAAGCTTCTTCTTACTTTGTTTTAGTTACAGCACTCCCTGAATTGGGGCAGATGGAGGACAACCAAAGTAAGGTGTGGTCTTTATTAGCTGAAGCAGGTCTTGAGAAGAGGGCATATGGCCAAACCCCAGCAGTGTTTCTTGTAGCCCGTTAAGAAAATGTTCTATAAAGCAAAATATATCCCTAACACCAGCACACACTGCAAAAAAACATTGCAGACAAGATCCAGTTTAAAGGAAAAAGGATTTTTTTCTGTTTCAGTACAGACACTTCTCCTCTTCCTCCTCTTGTTTATTTCTTTCTGGAGTGAAGCAACAAACTGAAGCAAGTAAAAAATTGGTCTGTCTGGTAGCTTCATGCCAAAGTAAATAGCCTCTGGTAACCATATAGAAAGTAGTATTTCACAGAATCACAGAATATGCCAAGTTGGAAGAAGAATTACTGACTCTAACTCCCGGCCCTGCACAGCACCATCCCCAAGAGTCACACCATGTGTCCGAGAGTATTGTCCAAACACTTATTGAACTCAGGCAGGCTTGATGCTGTGACCACTTCCCTGGGAAGCCCTTTCACATAGGAAGAAATCCTATAAATAACTGACAACACAAACGAACATGCCACATTCCCTTCCATTAACCTTGTTAAATGAAAGAATTAATTTGGGTCCTCTATTTTCTATCTCTGCAAACAAACTAAGGAGCCATACATTTTACCATAGCTCTGCTGACAGAATGCAGTCAGTGGAAAACTTTACTAAGGTCTCCATGACAAGCTACTGGATTTGGATGAGATAATTATTGGGAGAAATTGTACAAGCTGTGTTACGCAGTGCAAATAAGAAGATTGCATTGTTTATTTTTGGAACTTAATAAAACTATAATTACCAGAATCTGTCAAGAGAAATCATTAATCATGCTGCTTTATGAACCTGACCAGTCAAAGAAAAACCCGAGCTCTGAATTTTATTTGCCAAAATAACAAAAAGGTTGTAAGTAAAGCAAAAATTACACTAGGCAGAATGAAAAAAAGATGACAAGTTTTTGACTGGTGTTTCTGTGACTTGTTTGAGAAATGAGCAGTAGACAGAAACCATGGGAATTCTGCATATCTCATGACTTCGAGTATCCAACATGCAGCTACAATCCAAAGGGCATTTAGCAACCCTGCACACCACTGCAAAAACTGTGGTTGTGAGTCACAGCTGCAGAACCTGACCCCCCTGACAAGCAGCAGCAGGAGAAGGAAGTTACTCATTTAACCTTGTTGTGCCACGATGGATGTGTGAGCAAGGAGGGGACACCTTAGGAGAACACAACATGGCCACTGCTGATCTGCTGTTAGACCATCATCAATATGGAGCTGAGCATAAGATGAGACACATTTCTTCCTTCTCCACTCCCACAGAATCCCACTGCTGCTTCAACAAAATGTTTCTTCTGGCTCCCTTTCACCTCATCCTGAGAACCCACCACACAAACACACGCACTGTATGTTGTTTACAAGCTCTCCATTTCCCAGGTTCCTGGCTTTTCATCAGCCAACACAAGCTGCCCAAGCTCTTTATTTAGGTTTTTAGGTGTAACAGGAGCACATGGTTATTTGCCATCTCTGAGAAATTTGCATTTCTCTTGCATAATAAAAGCAAACGGGCAGTGCTTCTCTTCTGGAGCAAATTACAATTATGTCATACATGCCCATCATCTGCAGAAGATCCAATGGCAGGCTGCCCTTCTCCACTGACAGCATCTTCTGGGCAAGGGCATCACATCCACTGAAGAAAGGGTGCACAGGTGATACCAGCTTCTCCCACTGCATTGATTAGAGCAGCAAAAACTCCTATTATACGCAATAAAGATACAGACACACATACCTACTTGGCTCATAAAAGTCAGGCTTGTGTGGATCTAGCCAAGCTGCACTATGTTTCTGAAGGCAGAAATATCTGACTGTTCTGGAAAGAAAATGTAGAAGATAGCATCCCTCACGTGAAAATCTCAAGCATCTTACGGACACAGAATGGCAGAGTCCTCCCACAGTACAGGGGACTATGGAAGTAAACATACAGGAATCTAAAAATTCAGGGGTTAATAGGAGTTACCCAAAATTATTCCAATTTCTGTCAAAACACTTGGTACAATTGAAAAAGCACAAAACAGTGCTCATTTTGACAAATACAAAATGCAGAGAACAGTTCTAACTGTAATGAAAAAATGAACTGATGCTGAAGAGACTCTGCTCAAGGGGCAAGGAAGCTGCTGGAGAATGAAATGAAACTACTGTCTTGAAGTATAAAACTGCCACCTGCACAGCACCTCAGTTTGCTATGCACGACTCTGGAAAGTGAGTGTGCTCAGCCAGTCTAAAGACAGACATGGCGTCCTGTACACCTGGGCCATGACCAAAGAAAATCCTCTTCTGCTAAAGAGTAAAACATTAACTATACAATTGAATTAGCATAAAATGACACCATAGTATTTGAAGAAGCACTGATATGAATGTCCTAACTTTCTGGAATGCTGTATCAGTCAGTGCAATCAATGTCCATCTGCTGTGAGCAGCAGCTGCTCAGGAGGGCAAGGAAAGTAAGAGAAAAGCCCACTAATATTTTATGCACATTGCTACACAAAGCTAGTTCTAGCTTCCTGTGAATCAAGCCATGCCACAAAACTTCATTTGGTTTATTGACAGTGTCTCAGGAGCCAACATCATCTGCATGCTGCGTGAAGAAAAGCAAATGGAACATTATCCAGACAAGAAAAACCCAGTTTGAAGAAAATGTTGACAGCACTGAGCACATCAGCTGCAGGGTGTTCCCAGCGCTACTTGGAGCAGCACAGGAGACACAGGCATTCTGCAATGAAACCGCAGTCTGTGCAATGCAGTCTTGTGTGTATGCCTCTCCTAGCCTAAGTAAGGTATGCAACTATTTCTGACTGCACAGATCCACTTTACTTCCAGTACCATAGAAAACTTTAAAAGATGTATGACTATTTCCAGAAGGGATCCTTGTTATAACAAATACCTAAAACTTCTCCTATAGAACGGCACCAGATTTTAGATGACTAAAAAGTCCTGAGGTATGCTGATGCATGCTTTACAAGTTTTGATTTTCACACTAAACTACAACAATCTACACGAAGTAATAAGAGTTTTAAAATCCTATTTGCCTCCACTGAGACCAGCTCTCCACTTTCACCAATTTCTAACAAAACTTATATGTTTAAATTGCATCTCCATCATTATATTATGGCTGAGCTCTGAACTTAATGGAACAATCCAGAGATCCAAACCATTGCTTCAACATGGTCTCCCGCTGCTCTGCTTTCCAGACCATCCACTTGAATGCTCTCCTCTGAATGAGACTAGATAACAACGAGATTAATATGTATCAGAAGCCATATCCAAGCAAAACTTTCTCCTACGTCCATGGTGGTTTTGCCCATGCCAGACTAAGGAAAACGAACTCTGCCTTATTACTCAATAATCCAGATAACACTGAAGGAAGTGTTCCCGCTGCATTTAAATGCATGTGCTTTTGAGCCCCACAGTCAAGGGGGCATAAGTAATTGCCTCAGCAAGTCTTAGCTACAGCTAACAACACAACTTTACTTCAACTTTCAACATATAAATGAGAAAAGGAACGAAATAACGGGTTAACATTTCTTGTATTTTTCTTGACTTGGTACATTGGACTTCATATATCTGGGCATGTTACCTGATCTCTCTAGGCTTCAGATCCAGTCACTAAAGTATATATAACTTCTACCTGTGGATTAAGGAGCTATAAAATGCTTAGGGAACAGAAGTGTTGCTGGTAAAACAGACAGAAAATGCTAAAGCAGAGCTTTGATTAATTTGATTTTGTTCTCAAGAGAGTATATCGTTCTGCCAAAATCCAAACCAACTCTATTAGCACTGTAAAATCATGCCAAAGAAACACTTTTAACTAAGTTAGAGGTCAATGATTCTTTATTTCCAGGTAATACCAACAATACATACTCTGCTTTAAGTCTGGCCTTCTTCAAAAAATCTATTGGAAAACTACTCACAAAACGCACAAAAATTCATGTGAAAAGCACATCTGGGAAGCAGTATCCTGAGGTGATCAGCTAAATCTCACGTTCCAGAAAAGCACACAGTTCATTCTCTTCAATCCTTCATTACTCAACATACAAAAAGCAAAGAAGTTTTTTCCTGTGCTTGAAGGACAGCTTTTTACATAAACAAACCACATAAAGGCATGGGAAGCAATGCTGTTACCAGTTAAATCTGTGAAATTCCCCAAGTTGAGAAGTTCTTGCTTAGCACAAATATAAGAGCATTTCAACTCACCCACTTCAGCTTTAATTCATGAAGCATTCCTAATCCTAACTGGCAAAACCAGACAACTCATTAAGAACACCACACTTGTGTTTGCGTAAGCTAGTGCCCTATTTTCTACCAATGTTTTTTAATAATAGATATATTTTAACGTACCCTTGTTGTGTTTTACAATCATTCTTGCTATGCTCATGTACAGTGTCTGGATGCAACTGAGGCCTGTAACTGCATGGAACTGAAGAAGTGTTTTAGTAACATAACACTGACAGCACCTTCTTTAGTAATAGCGGGGGGAGGTTGACCAAACAACTCAAAAATTGGTATTTTTATGACGGAAAATTGGGCTGATTTGTTTTTCTCAAGCAAACATCCCATTTCTCTGTTCTCATACTCATACTATCCGTGCATACCATACCTTAGCTTTGTGTTTTACAATATCCTTTTAAGTATAAACCCAAAACTTTTACTTTCAAATGTCCATGACATTACACATGTAGTATTTCAAGCCTACCTGTCAGTCCTCTCCCCCACCACCAACCCTCTGCAATAAAGACAGATTCCTATAGGAAGGGCCTACAGTCGTAATTTATAAATAATTATGTACTGTAATTAAAGCTTCACAGCCACAAATGGAAACACTGCAATCTCATATTAGAAGAAAATAATGATCTCTTCAGATGAACAATCATTATCCTCCTTGTTCAGTCATGGAGTTGCAGGTTTGCTTTCCCAGCTGTTAACCTATCATCAGTCTTGCCATAAAAACAAAGAATACTTTTTGCCTTTCTACCCCACCATCCCCCCTTTAAAACAAGAAGAAAATGTAATGAGAGTCTGACTTTGTGCCTTTGATAATTAAGCTTCCAATATCATGGAATTTGCTCTACCAGGAGCATCTGCTTGCTGCATTGCAGCCCTACAGCTAAGAAAGCGTTGAACTTATTAATAAAATACAATAAAGAACTGAACATCTGGGTGGGAAAGATTCACAGAAAGGGAGAAGCTTGTTTTCCTCTCAAAATATTCAGGAGACAGCAAAGCTCATCCAAATAAAATGTAGTTTTTCTGTTGAGGAAGCAGCTGGAATCAATGATGCTGATTATTCTTATTGCACTATATCCTGCTGTAAGAAACAAACCTATTTAGAGGAAACAGAGGGGAAAGCAGGAAAATCCCTCCTGTAATAATCTACCCCATAGTCAAAAGCTCCTGATAGTGCAACCCATTCCCATGCCCAAGGAACAGGCAGATGGGTATACATAAGTTCTTTCTGCTAACAGCGCTGGCAGAAAAGGGCTTCGTATCAACACTTCAAATACTGAAAAGAGAAAACAGGACAAAAATAAAACAAGAAACACTAAGATCCCAGAAGAGTTAAATAGCTAGAATTTTGGATCAACAATTTGAGCATCTTATATAACACAGTTCATCATATGGTACCCAGTCACTCATGCATCAAGAGCAGAAACTGGGTTAACTACAAAATTTCTCAGAAACAAATTGAAACCTTGATTTTAAAACACTTCTAAATGTGCCAGATACTTCAGTACACTGTTCAAAGTTAATTACCATCAGACTAAATATCTGTGCCTCACATTCTTTTTAAATGCAAAATCCATGGGGCTGTATGCGGATCCTGCAAATGGCACTCACTTTCTGTAAGGCTATGCAGTATTTCTTCACACCCTGAGCTAAGGGAACATAAAGGTATCAAAAAACCTTTCTGAAGGAGGATGGTCAACCTAGAGTCCACAGGTAAACCAGAATCTTCCGTTCGGCAATGACGCACAGACTTGATTGCCTCACCCCACCTCCAGCTGAAAGGGATATACCCAATGCCCTGGGGACCCCTGCCTGCCCTCCTATCTTCTGGGACAGCAGACAAACATTAAGGGCTACTGTCACTGAGGGGACAACCCCAGAGGAACTGCATCAGGTCTGTCTTCCTATGATCTATTTAAGAAGATCTACTTTTCTGAGTCCCATTTTTTGGAAGGAGTAGGTTGCTACCCGGTACATGCATAAGCTAGCAAGACTGATCCTGATTTATCTAGATGTTTTTCTGACTCTTCTTATCTCTTCTAGCTTAAAACTCCATGTCTTATGTTTGTTGGTGTTCTTTGCTCTTAAACAAGATGCAAGAAAAAGCAACCAAAACCATGTGTAATATCTGCTCCCTACCATGATGACAGAACTAAAACCAAACCGACTGATCCCGATATGCTAATTCAGTACACATTCTGTATTGGTGATGGGCCATTTTTAGTCACATATATCTTCACTATTTTAAAAGTCAAAGGTTTTGCTACCATTTGCATCATGTTATACATCAAACCACGTCAATGTAAGCCCTATTTTCTATCTGTTGAGACTTCATGATATGACTGAAGCTCCACATTTATTTTAGAGTTCAAAAAAGGCTCTGGGCTTTTTTATGAATATCATACAGAACTCATGAGGAAAAAAAAAATTATCAAATATGCATTTGCAGAGAGAGCTATGTGGATTTTTAACAAATAACCAAACCAAATTTACATTGTAGCCAGAAGCAAACATCAAAAACTCCAGTTCAGAGGGGTACTTTTTTAGTAACACAATCACTTCAGGAAACTATTAAAATAGCACAAACTTAAAAGCAGCATTGGCAAAAACTGAATGTAGTTCAATTCCAGTTTCCAACTCAATGCCTTTTTTGCACACATATGCTTTGCCTTCCATACTCAGCTGCATAATATAAACCACCAAACTGCACTTATAACAAATCTGAACTGACAATGCCAAATTTTAATTGAAACAAACGAGAGAAGTTGGGCAACGCATGAGCATTTTATAGGGAAGTTAGCAGCACTCACAGCTGGCATAAACCTCCACCCCTACAAGTGAGAAAGGGATCTAGTTTCCTCCTTTTATTTTAATCCTTCCTTCAAAAAACCAGACAAATCTGCTAAATTAAAAAAGCAAAAAACACTGCAAATGAACCGTCTGACAAGTGGTGACTTCAGGAAAAAAAAGTTATTTTCTCCCTCTTAATGAATGAAAATGCATTCTGTCTCCCAATTCAGAGGAGCTTTCTTGAAGCCTTTTTTTATGTCAGCAACTTGCAGCAACCTCTTGTCATTGTAAGTGCTAAGCAAAATGTCTCTGAAAATTGTCAGTGTATTTGTGTACACACTTGTTTGTAAATTTCTTTGTACAAGGCCCTAGATGCAAACAATGCTGCAGTAAATGCTCTTTTAGAGCACTTCACGGCATCAATGCTATTGTTTTTCTGCTTAAAGAGAAAACTGATTTACACTAAAAGAAAAATCACCTCACAAGAATATGAGGCAGCACTCCTCCAGGTGGTTTTGCTGCAATGAATAAATCAATTTTGTCATGAAAGTGAATGAAATAGAGGCAAAGGAGACCTACAAAAATATTGGGAAATAAACACACAGCATTCAAATTAAAATCTATTAGCAATACCTCAAATCTAACTTATAAAATCCAGACTTTTCTCTGTTATTCCAGTGAGCTGGATAAAAAATTCCCTACTTCACTGCTACACCTGCTCCTCAGGAAAGCATGGATGTTAAGGCTGGGTGGGGACAGCACAAGGTGGCTGTCAGCCACACCACTGTCAAAAACCGTTTGCTTATACTTGGTTTTGGGAAAGCAAAAAGATCATCTGGGATGGAGGAGGGTAAATCTGTCTCTATTTCCAACTGGTTCTTGACTCCTTGTATGAGCTCATCAGTAAAATATCACTACTTATAATAGTCATGCAGTCCACATTATGATTATGGATGCCACTAAAAAGTCACAGCCCTAAACTATTTTTCAAATGTATTATGCAAATGTAAGTAAATGTATTTATTTCTGCAACCAGCTGAATCATATCAGAAGCAAACTTCCAGTTTTGTTTCCTTACTGAAGTTTTTAACTTCAAGTCTTACAATCTATGAAGTACACCGTAATACAGCTGCACAAAAACGCACCTCTATAATGACACTGAAACCATAAAATGTAACTGCTGCACCTATTCCCCTTGGGAATGCTGAAGATGCTGGGCAAATGCCCTCTGCTCACAACATTAAAACAAACAAAGCCGTTGTCATGAAATCATTCACTGTGCAGAAACTTTATATGCTCTTCTATTATCTTTTATAGCTTAATTTGAGCACTGAGAATCTCTAGAGTGCTTTGCAGCACATTAATAAGAGACACTTGCTTTATAAAGTTTATCATTATTACTGTATTGCCTACGTCAGCTCATTACACTCAAGTTTGAGGGTTTTATTTTAAAAAATTTTCCTCAGTCCAAAACTTGACTTTTTCAGTGAATGATAAAGGTGGGGGTGGTTCTCGAGGTCTCTTTCACAGAACTGCTGCTGGTTCCTTTTCCATAGTGCTTTAAGAGCCCATTATTAATGAAGTTGCTGAAAGAATCTCCTCTGAAGTCCTGACGCACCAGAGCTTGACTGCACTACTATTTCCCTCACTAAAATCAGGGGCTACTAGAAGTGCTACTAGAAACTAAGAAAACAATACTGGAAGTGGCAGCTGACAAACAAGGAAACGTTTCAGCCTTTAAAAAAACTCCAGTGTTTCATACAGTACTCTGGCTACTTAAATACTTTGGAGCTTACATCAATCTTTATCCCATAAGTAAAGCTGAACCTGATCTGGATTCAGTCATTTGAGGAGTTTGAAGACAGACATGGAGGAACACACAGGCAGACCCATACCAGCAGCTTTCACTGGCACCACAACAATCCCTCAGGGCATGGTCCTTTCCCACTCCTCTAACAAAATCTCTGTGCAGGTGAGTGCACTAACACAGCAGTAACAGTACAAAGGCCCACAACTGGCATGGCTTGGTTTAGCCCCTAAGGGCTAAACAACCACTTTGCCTGGAGTCAATTCCATGTCAGCTTTTCCGAGGCCGTAACAGGGAGCCCTTCCTGGGCCTCAGTGCCCACGTGGGAAACACAGGTGAGACCCAGTGTTGGGTCACCAACTGCACCCAGCTCCCACCAGGAAGGACCCATGGGGGTGTCATCAGTGGGGACTTGGTGTTTCTGGAGCCCTCCTCGAAGATGTCCACCTAGATGTGGAGCACAACCTGTAACACAGCACAAGGCACTTAGTCAAGCCCTCACGTGATGGCTACAGCACTTCAGAAGCAACACTGCAATGCTTTTGGCAGAATTTTCCCGATGTCTGATGCTGCGCATGGGTGGTGTATTCCTGTAGGATGCCCAACAGTCAGATCTTGGCCTAAATCTGCAAACAAACTATTTCAAGTAAATCAAGCACGCAAAGTGTTTTTAAAATCATGCTTCACTTTTTAACAAATACTGGCTGTCCACAATCTTCCCTGGGTTTTTTTTTCCCTTAATGCTGCATCCCAACAAATTAACCACATTGGATTTCTCCCAAAAGGGGTACAAGAAGGGACAGAAAGCACACGCAGGTTTGCTGGACCATCAAAGGCATATAACATTTCTCATATTTCTTAAAGAGTAAAAAGCATTATTTAAACTTCCATTTCTTCATAGAACTTCTTTGAACAGAATTTATTTATGCGATTAGTTCTAAAACCCAATTCCCCAAGCAAATAAATGATTGCTTAAGTATGATTACGTGTAATTAATATTCTCCATGTAGTTGCCAGAATATTAACTCCATTATAACTATAAAATCTCACTATATCATTTTAGAGATAGATAAATACAAAGAAATTTTTTGTCTATTTTTACCCAGATCCTTGCATAATCAAGAGAGTGCAGTTAACTGATTCAAAAAAATTAAGAAATCTTAATCTCTTTAATTTATCTAAAATGTGACTAAAAATAATACACACACAATCAAGAAATATAAACATATATTTCTAGTTTGAGTCTAATAAGGCTTGCAAAATTTCTCCATGGGCTCTGATACTCTCAAACAGTAGAGTCACATCAGTCTTTTGTTGATAAAAGCGTGATGAAATATTTCTCTTTCTGATCAAACTCTCGAAGACACAGTACAGAGAACATTATTAAGATGTTCAAATCATGTTCCTAAAAATGATCATGTCGTCCCCAGTCTATTTGGGAACATGCACTAAGCTAATCGAACTGACAGGTGTTGCAGCAGAATTCAAGACAACCCAAGTCCTGCAGTTCCTGGAGCCCAGCAGTCCAGAAGCTCAGACCTTCGTATTGACTGTGTCTTCCCAGTACTCCCCAGCACACCATTTATTTTACGCAATTTTTGCTTTTCTCGGAGTCCGGGATAAAAATGCTTTCAGAAATGAAATATGAATGTCTGATACTGCTTTTTTCCCTCGTCCTCAGAATACAGCCTCAATCTTAGTTAACAACTCTGTTCAAACCCTGCTTTGACAGGAGAACCACATACCCCTTCAGGGGCTTTTAACAGAGTTCTTTATTGCATCAGTTAGATGTGGGTACACTTACGTGAGACAAGGAGCGCTTTACTAGTATTTATTGGTAGCACTGGAAAGTTAAGAAGCAAAAACCAAATTTCTGTTCAATTTCTAAATAAGCAAGGACCATAAGCTTCTCAAGAAAAGTTTTCCAGAGTATTTCCTTTTCACAAATGCAAAACATGCTTTATATTAATCCCATTATTGTAAACTATGGAGCCATTTTGACTAAAATAAAACACACCGGAATGCAAGCAGCCAGCATGGAAAAGTTCAGTCCAAAAGTTAAAGACATGTGAAATGATACACAGCAGAAAACAATCATACAATAGCAAATATTTAATAAAGAGCAGTAGTTAGATTACACACAGTTGTTTTACAGTATGTGCATGTGTATAGGTCACACACATTCCCTTCTCACTTTTGGAAGCCTGAAGATTAGCAAAGCTTTCCTGGAAAACTTCTACAAGGAATATTTCCCCTAATAGCTAAAACTTTCATTAATAATACAGAAAAAGGAATGCCAAGAACATGGGTGTAAATCCTTAGGCAGTAAGCAAGGTAGTTACCAAGACATTATTCTTATATGAACACACACAACCCACCCAAAATTGCAGTGAGAGTCCACGATCTGTTTACAATTAAATCTGATGCATTTCCTTGTATGTGTAAAATATGTATGTGAGAGATCTGAAATCTCTGAGTTTAAAAGCCTGTTCCTGTCTAGTTGGGACATTCAAAGAAATCTTCAAATCTCAGAGGAGGAGGCTTCCCCAAAGATGTTTCCCAGAAAAAAAAAAACAAACATACAAGGAACAACACTAACGTATTGTAACACTAATGTAATCTATTAGAGGGCCATGCAAAAGAATTTGAAAAACTAATTTAATGTGCTAAGAGGGTAGTTTTTTGCTCCCAATGGATGTGGATGTAAAACAATCTCCAGAGTACCCTCAGAGCACTTGCAGGAGCTATCACCAAGACCACCGTGGCTACCAACCACCTTGCAGGCACTGCATCTTCCACTCTCCCAGAACAGGAGTGGGAGACAATGCAGGCTCGACAGCTTCTGCCTGCTTGTAGGGTGAAGGCAGACATAGATGTTGCCATGATTCTGTGGTGTCGGCATGACAACAAAATTACTGCAGAGTCCACTAACCAAAGACAACAAATTTTAAAATTTCAACATGTGAATTTGTTCTAGTTAGAAAAAGTGGGGGAAACAGGATCCTCCGCAGCTTGTCAAAAGAAAGGGCAAATACTTTTCTGTCTCCTCAAGCTGTCTTCTCACAAGGTTAGTCATAGCAGACAGAGCTTCACCTAAAGAACAGGTGAAAAACCGACCAAAACCAGTCACCTATAGTGACTCCGCCTCATACTGCACTGCCCACTCCAGCCAAACCAGGAGAAGGGAGTGTGTGCATGACATGGGCTGGAGAAAAAGTATTTATTAAACCTCTTATGGTCTGCCAGAAACAGAAAATAGGAGGACGCTGAAATGCAGAAGTTGCCTTGCTAGCCCTCTTTGCTCCTAACACAAGGCCAAAAATAAATTTTAGCACACAGAAAAAAAAATCACTACCTTATTAGGTATATTTTTAACAGACTGATTGATCAGGCTTTTAGAATTCATAGCTAAGCAATTCTTAGCAAATGTGAGGGATAAAAACTAAAGAATCTCAAACAAATCAATTTATCAACCAGGAAAATCATAACCCAAACATTCAACAGCAGACTGTACTAAGTCCAGTTGCCAACTACTTAATGCTACCACCTAAATTTGACTTGTTAATTGTGCCCTTGTTGTTTTAAACCAGAGGTCTGATTAACAGCTTTCAGGTTAGTGTTTAAGCTTACAACATTAAGTCAAATGCAGTTAACGGAGCAAGTTCCTTCATGTTAAGGAGGATGAGAATATTTTTCTTACAGAAGGTACAGCCTCTGGCTATCTCCAAATTATAGCAAAACTACAAATAACAAAATAAAACATACTAGTGAGTATGTTACAAAAGATCCAGTAGAGACCATCTGAAAACGCCTAGAGGAAAAATGCTTAACTAAAAATACTTGCTGAGGTGAAACAAGCCATCTCTGCTCCAAATGTAAAACCACCTCCTGACAGCTCTCCAGGCGGAGTAGGAGAGTTAAGAAATACAATTCAGCTTTGAAGGGTATGATCTCTCAGGGTTTGTGAAAAGGTGTTTTAGATAAATTATGAAAGAAATGAGTAGCAGAGATGAAGGTAAGGCAAGAATGGAGAGAAAGAACCAAGCCAAAATGGTTTGTAACAGCCAAGGAAAATGCCTTTTATCAAAAACTGCAGGACAATCCCCAGTAAGAGCTATTTCCCCAAGCAGCGATGAACAGCAGAAATTATCGTAATGAGCATTACTTTCTAACCTTGTTAGCTGATCAAGCTGCTGCATTTTCCTCAGAAAGCTTCAGCCTCTCTAGTTTCTCCTTACAGGATGATAAACGGTTTTAAGCCTTTCATTGAGAAAACAGAGGGAAAATCTGTGAGGACTTTCTTGCCCTGCCCTTGCAGCAGCTGTGCACTCAGCAGAGGGGACAGGGAGTCAGGGTCTCATTCCACCCCCACCGTCCACAGAGTGGGTTTGTGCCCTTCACTCCTCCTCATGGACTTACACAGGTCTCTCTGCAGATTTGGTCCAGATACCACTGGGACCACTTTTGGGACAGTAGCTCCTTTCCCCTTTCCCCAGCATGTGTTCCAGCTGTACTAGTAACTGAGTCCCAGCTGGACACAGCACTCCCCACTGCTCTGTCCTCCTTAAGAGCAATAAGGATTAATGATTTTCAGGCTCAAAGCACGTCTCCCTCAGGTAGTGGTGACTGTGAAGGTGAAGGTCCCACAAGCAAACTACACCTCCCTGCCTTGCCAGGGCCAACTGGTGGCAGGGCTTGCATTTTGTCCCAGGGAGTGTTTAAGTCCAGAGCTTAGGAACAAGCTGTAAGGGATTTCTTTTGGTGCTGCAGTCTTAATGATGGGGTTGGGTTACACTGCTCGATACCCCCTCTATACAAAGTATGAGAGCCGATAGCTCTGCCTTCATCAAAACAAGAAAACAACGAAGGCAGCACCTCCACTTTGGTTTTAAAAGTCTTTTTATGAGTCACCATATAGCACGAACTAAAACCGAAAATCTATGTTGCCAAGTCACTTTAAGACTAAACACAAGAAAGGCCTTTGTTTTACAAAATGTGGTTACTTGAATGGGGATAATATGAAGAGCTCATCTATTTAGGATTAACACTTTCAATGCTTTGTGCCAAGAGACTGATTATATCCTTTTAAAGGAAAAGTAAAGGGACATAGAAAGGTTGTCAAACTGGAGGGGTGTTTATTAGTGCATCATCAATAAAAGCAATTGATAATTGAACACAGTGAGCATTCATCTACAAAAATCACTCTGATTTAACTTGGTATTGTCTGAAGAGAGATGTGACTTAGTTTGAAGAAGAGTAAATACATTTTATTTTTATAAGGATGTAAAGTTTACAAGACAGACATACTATACACTTTTCAAATATGAATATGGGGTTTGGTTTGTTTTTTAACCTTGCACTGGATTTTAGGTGTCCCGTGTGTCAGTGATATTCTGCCCTCACCTTATTCAGTGGGAATTTTACTAATAACTTCACTCTGAGCAGAATTTTACCTAGGGGACCCACATTCATTTCATAATTTTATAGGTAAACCCAAGAGCATTATGCCTTATACAATGAGGACAGAGCTTGAAGAAATCAGTAGATCTTCCATTTTATGCATTTTCCAAGCACGGATACTTAAATACACTAAGACTTAGGGTAGCACTGTGTATATTTACTTTAGTTTTCAGCCAAGGATCACAATGATCTCCTAAGCTTTCTTGTCTCATAATCAAATGCAAACCTTTCTAAAACATTTGGCATGTTTCATCTGAGCATAAAAAGGTTTGCACAACTATATTACCTCAAACTCTTATCACAAATTACAACTTCATATTCACTGTGGAAACAGACTGAGTTCACTTGAGAAATAACTAAGTCATAAGGATTTAACTCCCCTTGCTATTCATTAAAAATAATTATTCACTGCGTAAAGCCTTGGTGCTGAGCGAGTGAACGGTCAGGCTGGAGAATTCCCCTTAGCCGTGGAGCAGACATCTCAGATGCACCAAAGATGCCTTTCCTCACACAGCCCCCTTTATTGCTCAGCTGGAAAGCCTATCTGTAGAATAAGATGAGACTTCAGACACCCATTTAGTTCCCCACTCCTATATTGGCTTTTCCGATAGGAGCACTGATTACCAGTAGACAATAATGATTTTTGTAATGCAAACATCTGTGCAACAGAAAACAGACTGAGATCGAATTAATGGCATGTATCTCACTATTAAGCAGGTACCAAATAGTAAAGATTCTTTTAATTGCTAAAAACCCTAAATTCTTACTGAAGATTTAGCAAATAGAAACACCAAAAGCTTTATAAATCCACAAGTGAGGTGCTCTTCAATACCCTTCTGAAATAAAAGAAGAACATTTTTTTTTTAATTAAATAATCAAACTACTCTTAGGCAAAGCTCTAACTAAGGTCTGAACATACAGAACTCCAAATTATGTTAGTTATTGGTCTCACTGCAACAATAACTCAGCCATATTGCCCACAAGCAGCAATTAATTAAATTTAATAAGGAATGCTACGAGTTGTTCCTGTTTTTAAAATCCCAGCCAGGGCCCTAAACAATGCTGCCTTTCTTATTCCAATTTTCAAATGTTTAAAAATCCAATTGAACAAAATCATCTTCAATGTTGGAGAAAATCCCAAAGCATAAAAAGTCACTTAAGTGCTCTATTAAACAACTCAACCAAATCTACGTGGCAGAGGAAATGTCAGTTTTTAACAGGCTACTGAATACCTCCTTTCCAGGAACAGAAATATAATTTATCTTTAATAACACACACAGAAGCTTTTTCCCATCACTAAAATCTGAATCAGGAATTCACTGAGGATTAAAAAGCAAACATTAGAAAATATGAACTTGGTGTACTGAAAATTCTCTATTCACTTTTATGCACGCAGAAGATTTTCCCTTTCTCTTTCCAGCGAACAGGAGGGGTGATCTTAAAAAGCCTGGAATTATTTTCCTCTCTTTAGTATTTGAATATGAAACATCATCATACAACAGAAAGCCAAGGGAAAAAAACAAGCATTATACAAATCCATAGTACCCATCTAATTTCCTGGCAACTACAGCACAAGAGACAAATGGGAAACCAGCAAAATTTTTCCAACTGCCTTTTAGAAAAGCACATTACCTGAAAAGACAGTACAAAAAATAGTGCCAGATGATCTCAGAAAAGGAGATCAGAGATAACCTTCAAAGGACTAACATTACCAATTACAGCCTCCTGAGTAAAAAGGTAACAAGTAACAGATCACGTAAAACCATAAAACTACCAAGACAGGGACCAGGGTATCCCACCTACATTTGGAAGACAGGTTAATGCAATCAGCACAAAAAATCCATCACACTGGAAAACCATTTGATTAATCCAGTGTATAACATATTTACATTGTGATTTCTATAACCTGATGCTTTAAAACTCTCATCTGCTTCGTCATTTATGCTTATTATCAATGCCATCAACATTATGCTAAGACAGAAAAGTTTAACTAGCTTTGCAGAATTAGTACAGAAATCACTACAGCAGCATAAATTCCGTTGGTCTACTCCAGACTGGGAAAAAAAAATCAGAAATAAATGGGAAAAAATGGCAAATGATAAGCACTTTGAGAGCCGGATTTGTAAGTACTGACAACTATCTCTCCTGAGCAATTTGATACAAATTGGGCCCAAATTCTGAGGATTTTCAAGCCATATTCCACCAGGAAATTCTGCATCAGATTCAGTCTCTTTTTCAAATTCCAGGTCCAGCTTTAGCACTTTTTACTTGTTCTTTGAGGCAAAATGTCTACAGTGCTGGCTAGGACCTATATCTGCAAAATCTGCTTATGAAGGCAGTCATTCCTATTCAAGACTATGGCAGAGTTCCAGATGCTTGAAGTATAAAACAGGAACTCCACCAAAATGGAAGGTCAAAAAGCCCTGCATTCCCACCAGGAACCAAATACTGGAAGGGCTTTATAGCAGCAAGTACCTCAGGGAGGATGCCCTTGGGGAACTCCACTTCTCCCAGCACTGCCAAGGGCCACAGGTTCCTTGAGGCTCTGAAGTTCCCCTGCCATACCACCAAACAGGGATACTTACCCTAAAGGAATTACTTGTTAAAGAAAGCACCTCATACACAATCTCTTCCAACCAGAAAGGCTGAGAAGAAAAGAAAGAGAAAGAAGGCAGACGACTATTTCTTGGCCATTTTTCCCTTTGTTGGAAGCTTGTGTGCTCCCCTCAGTGCAGACCCTCTCTTTCCTATTCAGCTTGGGGATCAGCATGCCAGCAGCAATCAGTAAATAAAAAAACTGACTCCAAACTGCACATGTTGTTTGCAGCTCAATAAAAAATAATGCTGGGTCTTTGACACATGTTTATATAACACCTAATATAAAAGGCTTGTTTCTCATGAATAAATATGTGGCGCAGGCCGAAGTCTGGAAGCATTTTCTAAGTAAGAAAATAAAATCTGTGAAGTCTAAACTCCAATTCAAATTTCTCCTAAGGTTTTTAGACCTAGGGTTCAAGTTTGAGACCATATGCAATTAAAACAAAGTAGACTTGCCAAAATAAAGCATGTTTTGTGATGCAGTGATCTTGACTGATTGAGTTTGTTTACTTATGCTTACACAGAATTTGGTAAACTGCGACAAGTGTCTCAGCTAATGCAAGACAGATTCATCCACCTGGAAACAACAAGTATTTTTAATATATATTAATGAAAATGCTCTAACAGTAAACAGTAGCCTTTCCTACTGGTTGCACTAGTTATTGAAGAGCTTTATAAGGCTTAATCTCATCGTGCAGCTTCTTCTTATCACACACTACAGTGCTTACACTTGGAAAATTAATATTATAGCACTTTATTTTCTTTATTATTCTCTACAGTTTGGAGTGACCTGTCTCTTCAACTTTATAAATAACCCAAATACTCTGTACACTTAATTTGCAATCACCATAGTAATTTTTCCAAGGATGACTAAAATTCTTACTCCAAAATTAAATGCATTTTTTCAATCAAGTCTCTTCTTGCAGCACTAAAGCACTGGACAAAGTTTTTATTCAAAAATTCCTTTCTTCTTCATGAAAACATCATTACAGCAATCATAATAATCCTTTCTTTAATATGAAACACTAAGTCTTATATAAGATGTGTTTACAACATTTACTACCTTGTTAATTCTTTTGTTCATGGAGCAGGCATTTGCTATGACACAGAGTCTGTCATTCTCATCAACTCGGTGATTCATCTGCCTTTCCTACACTTATCTCCCAACTTGTCTTTCCTAATTTTTTGTTTAGCTTATCACTGTTTTGGTACTGCTCTCCCTCTTTAGGTTCTGAACCAGGCTTTCTCCTATTCACTGTATAAAGTCTAATGTTTGAAAAGCTTTTGAGCACTGCCATTTTTGATACTGTGACTCATTTCTGTAATGACTACTGTTTCATACAAAAGAAAACTAGTGTTACTTGTCAAATAATTATAAAGAGTTAATTTATCCAGGTGTTAGAATGTAAGATGCAGGGAAACAGACACATAGGAGCAGTGGTTAGCACTTATGGGAAGGCAGGGTAGTCTCTGGTGCCCATGTCATGCTTCACTGCTTTGCTTACAACCAGCAAAAATACCCAATCAAGAATTGCAACAAATAATTTTTCAGATGGATAAAGGGACATCCTTGAAGATCCAGTCATGAAAGACTCACAGCCTGCAGCCTCCAGGATGTCTGTGCTAATGTGGGTTTTGGCAGGACTAACAGGCATGTAAAATCCTGTTCAGCTGGCTCCTGTCTTTTCAGGACAACACCCTGACTCGGAAGAAGTTGCTTGGGTCACTGTAGTCACTGGAAGTCACAGCTACCAAGGCAAAGATACATGCAACTAAAACCCAGGTCTGGAACAGGGCGAATTCCCGGATACAAGGGAAGGAACTCTAGAAAGTTAAGTTAGGCCTGACCTCATCCTGACACTTTTAGATAAACACAAATACACTGGTTTAATTAACCATCCTTATGCAGGCTAGCAGGTGTTTGCTTTGTCCAGCTGCTAGAGGCTCTCTATACTAAACATCCCTTCTTTTCCAGAAATTTGGATTTTTTCATGGCTGCTATTCTTACATGAGATCAAAATGGAGAGCTGTAGAAGCCACATTATTTTCTTTCTTCTCCCCTTCACAGACACTGATGAACTTCCAACATTCAGAAACTACTGGAATAATGAGATTTCCAGTTCCATATTCATTTTCACAAGCTAACATAAAAACAACACCATGCCACTGCTCTCACTCTGCCATTATGTATGGTCCCATTTTTTTAGTTTTAAACTAAAAGACCTCTGACAGACAACACCGATAACTCTAAGTTTTCAAACCCCAAAACACTTCAGAAACATTTCCCACATGGCTGGCTGGCACTCCTGATCCATGTGGCAAACTGGTGATTGCACAAGAGGTCAGTTGCAGGACGCTTTATTTTTTTTTCTTTAAAATAATCCTGACATCACAGAACCTCACACCTTTCAGACATATTTGCCATCCAAAACCCAATGGACAAGTGTACACTTCCTTCAGCTTCATAACTTCTTCAATTCGAAATGCAGGCTCACACACATGCTTAACTAAAGACACTGCTGCAGATTATCTCATTAAAAGTAATACTATACTTATTTTATCTTACCCTTTTTTATTGAGACAATTTATCTACAAGACCATCTTTGCTTTATCAAACAGTATTTTTTAGAAGTTCAGAATCGGTTCAGAGGGATTCTGTCTTGCACTGAATTCACTCAATTTATGTCTGCTCAAAAAACTACTGTCAGAAAATAGAGCAGTTACTTGCAGAGCATCTACTCTGTCAAACACAGAACAATCCAGGCTCTATCCCAGAAACACAAGCACCTTCACACAGTTAATTTTTACTGCACTAAGCCCCCATTTAATACCCACTAACTTCCCAGGGCTAGGGTTAATCAGAGAGAACTACAGAGGAACTGAAGTCTCAAGACTTTTAGAGAACATCACAGTGGTTTGCATCACTTTTTACTAGCCATCATGAAGTCAGAAGACACTTTCTGCTTTCTACACAGAAAAGTGCTACTAGATTTTCAACTGTATTATGGATTACAAAGCAATGAGTCTTGATACTTTAGAAGTTAAATTTCAAAGATTCACTTAAAATAGCAAAGATAATTGTTTGCATCTTTGATACTTTCAATAAACATTTTGCAAAGAAAGCTATGAGCACTGAATCCTCTGAACATGTTACTACTTTTTTTCTTTCTAATATTAAAGCTATTGAAAGAGTTGGGGATGAGGAAGAAAACAAAAAATACATTTCTGTTTCATAAATTGTGGCTAAAACAGACCTTAAGAGGATACAATCTTGGCCCATCTGCCTCTCTGATGCTCCAGCAGAATATAAAAATGATTGGAGAGCTCAGGAGAAAAGTCAAAATTATCCAAATGTCTGAGGCTGTAAGATGCTCTGCAGTAGAAGTAATACCATCAAAAGCCACAACTAACATTACCTTGGTAGTCACAGAAGATTTTTTGCTATTCTTTTGTCTCCTGAAATGACAACTGAGAACCACAAACTTTCTGCCAAGGAACACAAAAGAGATAACTGTACCAACATGAGAAGAGCTTCAGAAGGCAGATGAAAAGAAGGAACAGATGTAGAGCAGGTGTCTGCTCCCTGCTTATAAAATGATGGCTTTTTGAGGTCACCACTGAAATAACAGAAACCTGAAGCAGAACGCAAATCCTGAGACATTCCCCCTCTAGAGCTTTCAGATATCAAACGTAAGATTGCAAGCGTTCACTGTTACTAGGTAAAGCTCAAGGGCCTATGATTTTTTTACTAATTTAGGAAATTACCAAAAATAGAATGCTTGTGGCATTCTTGTCAGCCGTGACCTATGGGGATCACAAATCCCAAGAAGGGTTGTTGCTTCTTCTCTCACTGAAGAGTGTCTGACATGACAATTCTCTACAACTCCTACCAGGCATCACAATCCCATATCCTCCCTTCTGGGTAGGCCCATGCAAGACCAGCACCAAACTCTGAGCCACAGGCTGTCCTGACTCAGATCTGCTCAGTAACAAGTGCATTGATTATAAACTAACAGGGATTGAGCCACCTGACGCATCTTCTTCACAAAATCTTGGTTCAACATCTTCATGTTTTGATTTGCCTCGTATTTGAGTTTCTCTAAACCACACGAGGTGCTTTACACTGCATGATAGGACAAGTGAAGAAGCAGAATGGCCCTTGTTCCCATCAACTCTGCAAAGACATTCGCTTCAGATGAAGTTTGTGTCATGAAAGCAACTGTTTTGAGGTTCCAGGATCTAATTTAGACATGATGTTAATGACTCTGTCTCTGGTCTGCCCAAGAACGCCAGTAGAGTTCTATCTCCTGAAGAAACAGAGACCATCTGCTGGCACACTGCACCTATCACTAAGTGTTGCTTTTGATGTACCTCTTGACTAGCAACACAATTCAGGACAAAAAACATCACAGCTGTGGCTGTAATGCTTGCCCCATTGTCCAGGGTCATGACATGTTGTAACATGTTATTAGATACTGCCTAGTGTTGAAATGAAAATCCTGGGGCTTATACAGTCATTGTACACTGACCCACAGAAAGATCACATGGCCCTGCTAGAAAGCTTTTTTTTTAACCTTAGTTTTTCTGATAGGTCATCTCTAAATGCACATGCACAAATCCACTTATTCTTCAACTTTCTTCAGCTGATTTGCAAGAAGGAAACCTCCAGTGCCCCTGGCAGAAGTTGCCAAGCAGAGAGTCCCGACAAGCTTTTAGCAGCCTCTTTCACCTGCTGAAAAGATGGTCTCCTCCTTGAACTGACACCAGGCTACCAGAGGACAAAAATCTTTGAAGTCTTCAACAGCTGCTTTTCACTGTAAGTCAACAGGGGAAATTTACAAGCAAGGGAGAGAGTTTTTAAAAGAAATTTATACTATTTTATGATACTTTGTAGTCAGTGGTGGTAAGAATGACTAACAGCTTCCCAATGCTTAAAGAAAACCTGTTTCATCTAGATTTTCCCCAGCACTAAGTTGTGTTCTTACACACACGGCAGACGTGCATGGTGAGATCCTGGGCTCTGATGACTAAGAACAACAATTCCCCAATCAAGGAACAGAGAAGCATTTTTTGGAGCTGAAAGCTTATGCAGAGAAGTTTCAGCAGCTAAGCAACTTCCTAGTAGCTGGCCTGCCTCACTGAGCACAGCAAGATGAATCACCATGTTCTGCGGAAGAGATCTTTATCCCCTCCCCAGACAAGATTAAGAACTTTCTCTAGATAAGTCTTTTTTAGAGGAATGTGTTGCACGGCAATGTAGAGCTGGCTGCCTGTAACTTTACACAACTACTATTGGCAAAAAGGGAAAATCACTTGTACCAATGTACAAGTGGCATAGAAACACGTGCATAGAATGATTTCCACTAGCAACTATGCCTACAGAATCATAGTTTCAGAGAATATCCTAACTTGGAAGGGACCCAAAAGGATCATCCAGTCCAACTCCTGGCCCTACACAGGACAGCCCCAAAAATCACACCATAAGCCTGAAAGCATGATATTTCTTGGCTGTGAAAGGTATTCTTAAAGGCAGTCATAAAGCATTCATCTCTGTAAATATTTCTGCATTAAAAACTTGTGGATACCTATGGGTGGGTGATGTGACTAAAAGGTTTCAAGAGAAGTTGTTTGTGAGCAGAAAATCAACACAGCCAACATCTAACCAGCCAACTGCTTGAATAATACTGACCTCAAACACTCATGCAACCACATACAGCAATACCTAAAATAATTTTCCACGTTCCCTGCTGTTATTTTTCTCCCTGCTAAAACATTAGTTCTCTATTCCTGCAGCAAACAGCAAGAGCAAACAACTGGCCTCTTCATAAAAACACAACAGTACCATGTAACTAAAAGCATCCACATTTTTCATTTTCAGACTGCAATAATTAAACTGTACTTGAATGTTACCTGCTGTCAGAATTCAAGCTTACAACACAACACACAGTCACGTACCCATTAGTTTAAGCATAAAACATGCTTTTTTCTTTGAATCTTGCTATCTATTTGCTAGTAACGTCCCCACTTCCCAGGTCATGTCTCCGTATCATGACTACAACAACAAAAAAAGCTGCCAACAAACAAGTACAAAGATTTTAAAGCTAAAACAGACTACAGGGAAGTGTGGGCTTCCTGCAGCTGCTTAAACAAGGTTTTGTTTCACACTGTGGTCTTAACGGGACACTGTCATCTCAACTCTGCTAAATCCAGTAATCTGAAGTTAATTTTTTTTTTTTTTTTTGTCTCTGTTTTAATAGCCACCCCCAGTCCAACTAATTTTCGGTTGTAACTTGTCAGGAGCAAAGAGTTTAGTCACATGTGGATGGAAAAGCATCTAGCAATTGAAAACAAATTAACCTATTTCCAACTGTGCCTAAGTTGTATTACTTCATTTTCATAGAAAATCTCTACACTAAGCACAGAAATCCCAGTAACATTTACAGCAGGGATAGGAGAACAGAAGTGAGTAAAGGTTTTGCATCATTTGGCTGCTGTGCTTAGGTAGGTTGACATCAATAATTTCCAGGACAGGTGAGGAGGCAGTTAATTCCTAACAGCGAGCAGAAATGTTGTGTGCAGAGGAAAATAGTTTCATACACTTGGAGGACTGACATTTGAAATATCAATAAGCTACCTTTCCCTTGAGAATAACATAGCTGGGTTTTGCTGGCATTGCAACTTCCTTGAGCAATTATCTGATCAGGGATTAACAAAGAAAAAATTTAAAAATTAAGCATGCTGATCAGTCTCTGCTCCCCATTACCCTGTAACGGAAACATTTGCATTCAGCTTCATGAAAGTATCATCCATTTCATGGGTGTACCAGGGAAGTGCATCAGCTGTCCCGTGAACTCAGTAATCCTAACTGAGTTGTTCCTCACTTACAAAAGAAACACTTAATTTATTAGAGATACATTGGCATTAACATGTAATCAGGGCTACAAAATTATCCATGTTTTGTAAGTACTCCATATTTTACCTCCTTATTTTTCAAATGCTAACTTGGGTTGAATAAACAAGACCAAAAAAAAAAAAAAAGAAAGGCAGTAAATTTAAGAAACCCCTGTATGAAAAACAGTATTTAAAGATTACTGTTAGCCTGGAAAGCATTAAAAAGGGGGACATAAACGTTTAGTTCAGGTCTGGTTAAAAGGTTTCCTGGCTTGTCATTAAAGAAGAGATTTTCTGAGAGGCCCAAGAAGACAGTCTTGAAAGTTAAGCACAAAACTGGGCATTCAGACAAGTCTTTTTCTTGCCTGATTCTGGGTGGGTTCATTTGACCTCTGGCAGCCCATGTAAGTCACTTTATCAAAAAGAGTAACTAAATTGGGGTACTCGGTCTGAAAGGTTTAAAGCCTAACAGAGGTGCTGAATCCTGCAGTTCAAACCTGAGTGAGCACAAGGTAAGAGCCCAGGATTTCTCTTTAAGTCAAAGCCTCTCTCTGAAGCTTGGCACCCAGAGCTGATGCCCAAAATAGACTCTGTGAAAAATGTTAGCCTAAATTTCCCTTTCCCTCAGCCTGGGCTCTTCAAACTGTCATCTAATGTGAAGTAAAAACAAAAATTATAAAGTGTATTATTAAATACTTTAGATGTTGCTTGGAAAGAAGGAAGTTTTATTTTGTGAAAAGCTATAGTTCCTATACCAGTGTGGCTGCAGAGGCTGGATAGTTCAATGAAGCAAAAAATAAACTAACTTTCTGCAGAAAAAGAAGTAGGGGAACATCCTGACCATTTGCGCTGGGCTCCATCTATTCTGCAAAAGACAGACAGACAGACAGCTTTTCACCACTGTATGATATGTCTGGTAACTTGAATGTGCCAATAATGTTTATTAGGGACGTCAGGCAACGATGTAGAGACAATCGTCTAAACCAAGCCATTTTCCTTTTGTTTACTTCCCTTTACATTCTTCCTCAAAACAAATTGAGAACAAATTAATGACTCCTACTTTTAATAAGGAATTTTCATTTTTCCTTATAGCATGGGTTCTCAATTCAGACAATAATTTCTCTAAATCAGTGGTCATTCAAAAATGGTACAAACAGCTCTGGGTACTAAAACACAGCTTAAGAGTAACTCCACATAAATTTAAAAGAACTGTATTGCCACGTTCATACATGCTCAAGATAATTCAACTTTACAGTTTTGACATCTGTAGCTTATTAGTCTCTTAAGTATGTAAAAACACCATTGGCATTTTTCATATTGCAAGTGTCTGGAGATAATGGCCGTGCAGATTTTATACAGAATGGTGCAAGTAAACTTGCCAAACTTTCATTATCACTCCTTCGGAAACTCTGAGGGGGCCGATTAAATTGGCATTTTGTTTGACATGTACACAGAATGTGCTTAGCATGCAGAACAAGTATGGCAATAAACCTTGTCTTAACAGCTGTGTTATTTTAGCTAATGATAAACATGTATCTAAAGCCACATATCACCACAACTTAAATTGGTGAGAAAAGCTTAGTCACCCCATGGAAAGACAGGCCATCACAACAGAGGAAGTTGTTTATTGATTCCTTACTATGCAATTAATTGTCTCACCAATAAACACAAACAAATACACCAACAGTTGTTCTAAACTGACTAACACTCATTGTCATTGTAGATTATATTCTGTCTCGGACCTTGCTACATCTGTTCTTTACCAACTCACTCCTACCCATGGGCACATGTGTGCAATCACCACCGATCTCAGTGGAAGCTGTGATTGCATAACTGAGCAAAGTTTATTTTTCAGAAAGTTTCCTTACAGTCAGAGGGTTTTGAAGGGCCAAAAGGTTCTTTTTGCAATCATTGTGGCTCATTCCATTGTGACTGCATTCAAAATGCAAAATATCTTGACATGCAAAATGCAGATGTTACCGAGCAAGACAGCGTATTGATTTGGTTAAGCCATTTAATTCTGACAAACTGCCAAAGCAACAATAAAAGAATCACAAATGTGAAATATTGGAGATTTCAGCAGCAGCCTATAATGAACAGGGAGACAATTAGTCCCCGGCAACCTCTAGGAAGGGATCAATGCTCTCCATGGAACTGCAGTGACTGGGAATTTCAGACAGTACCCTTCGATTTTCTCTGAAATCTTATCTTTACAAAGTAAACAAACACGAGATAATAACCTTTAAACTTTCCACAGCCATTCACAAGGGGATTCGTTATTACAGAACAGCAGCAGACATTCAATATCAGCCTCTGTTCAATACATGGTACCCCATGTATCACAAAACTCCATCTTTTAAAAGGCACAGGTTGCAATTCCCAAAATCATGACACTTAAGAAAATAATAAAATTATTGGGGTGCCTCAGAATCATTTTCCAGCTTTTCTCTGGATCAGCAAGGCTGGACACAGCCCACCTTTCCAGAGAAAACTAAATTTATCATATAATGCACTGAGTCTGTAATTTGAAGTCTTAAAAAAACACCAAGTACTACCAAAAAACACTGCAAAAACAAATATCTAAGTTTTGAAATGGGAAAAATTACCGTTTTTTTCTTTTTTTTTTTTTGTAAAAAAAACCTAAACTTAGATCAAATTTTAAGATACTTTATTTTTTATTTAATTGCGATCAATCTAGTTTTGGTTCCTGTGTTCATAAATACCTGAAGCAAACTAGCTATGAGAGAGCTTTTAAAGAGCACGTGCTGAAACATTACTGGCCTCTATAGATACGTTAACTAAATATTTTAAAACATCCTCAAAATTAACTTAATATCTGTATAAAAGCAGAATTTTTCAAACCCCACTTTACATATCCATCTTCACAGAATCAGAAAAAAAAAGATATTTTAATTTAAAGGTTTGGCATATGGCTTCTAATTCCTTGGAAACAACAGCATTTAGACTACATTATCTCCATATCTTCTTCAATCATAATCGTATAATTTTATTACATCGGATATAGGAAAAGAATAAGAGGTGAAAGAGGTAAGTGCTGCTACATTACTCCCTGTATTATTTTTAACAGCAATTTGCAGGACATCAAGAGTAAACACAGCACTTTACAAAACACATACGAAAGGTCATTACTCCAGAGAGCTTACAACTACAGCAAACAAATCAAGTACAGCAACCTTTCCATTCAAAGGAGATATGAGGACATTCCTCTTGAACATATTAGTGTATCATCATTAAAGGGATCCCCAAGTCAAGCAGCACCAAAACAGCACCCAAAGTTGACAAAAAAGGGAACATTTTTCTCCTTGCCCTTCCTTAATGACAATGTGGATCTTGCAAACAGCAGGCAGATGCACATCAACTCTCTTCTCCGTCACAGGCACAGAAGGGAAGGCATGAAAACACATTGTGCCAGAGACACAAGGGACGCCTGTCAAAAAAAGTCCTTTTTTTTAAATTTCTTTGATGAAAAAAATCTAGTCCTTAATGCTCTCTGCTGAGGTGTGCTCTCCTTTCAACTGTAAGAATCTGTGCCTCTGTAACCCAGGAAATTTCCTTTCTGGCTTATGTAGCATCATCAAACTCCTCCTGCTACTTTTGAGTGAGATGCTTCATAAATCCATCACCTGCTACTGTCTACATGTTACCAGAACTTCCCCCACACCTAAGAAAGCAAGGAAGCTTGAAAAAAACTGTGAGGGGACAAATACAACCTTCCTTAGGCAGGACATATTTAAACCTCTAGGTGCAAGTGGTAGCTCACAGGTCAGTGGTGAAGGGTGGTCAGGGAAGTTGACTTGGCCTCAAGCAGAGCCCTCCAGGAAGAAAAAGGATGGAAAAAGTAGGTGCAGCAGCTTAACGTATGAGACAAAATAATGTTCAGTCTAGAAATAGAATACTTCCTCAAAATTATGTTTCTTTCCACCACCACCCCAATCTCAACCCTACTTTCCACCCAAAAAACCACTGGAGAAGTCTACAATTTAGCTAAAAGAGATAAAGGGGGGAAAAAAAAAGGCAGCACAAACACCAGTAAAGAGAAGGTAAAAATGGTCAATATCTTCAGCATCAGTCAATTCCCAACAGTAATGTTTAGGAAATAATTATTACTCAAAGAGATGTTCCTTTTAGAAATGATTTCTAGAGATCACTGTCAGACTTACCAAATATTAAGGTTTCATTTATAATTGATTAACATAGATAATCTCTTTCTATATCCACTGCAGACAATTAATTTTGTCTTATTAATCATTATAAACAAAAGGTGGTTTTCAATTAGCATGGTGTTCTCCTTGAGAGATGTACAGCTGATAATTAACAAGGTATCAGTACAACAAGGTATCAATTGTAACTGCCAATTGCTTGCCCATTCATTAAAAAATCATTCCTGTGTTACTTGTGCATGACTATAAAACTGAATATAAAGTGATACATTATTGTCTGACCTTCTGCCAATCCAACTGCCCAGCCTGCACTGCTAGAAGAAAATTACTGAAGATATTTTCTGTGGCTAACTCAGGAAAACGTCTGGAAAAGTTAAAACTGAGGTTGGCTTTTGTTTAACAAAAGCAAATAGCAATGTACTGCATTTCCCTAGTAACTCCCAATCCTGATGCTTAGAGAAAAGGGAAGATAATTTAAAGGTGTGCACATAATCTTTGCTGAATTACAAAAACACTGGAATGAAAAGAGGAAGCTGCTGAAATGCCAGGGAAGAAAACCAACCCACACATAGGTGAAAGAATCAAATAGCTTAGCTTGATAGTACGGGAGACCAATTAAGAGCCTGGATCAGTCAATTACTGCAGGAGTAAAGTTTTCCTGGACTACATTCAAGCTGACCAAATGACCTATGCCAGGTAGAAGTGTCTTACTTTCAGTACACCCAAATACTCTTTTTTGGACTTGCTGTCTAGTCAAGCATACACCCATCATGGTAACTTCACTTCATATTTACCCACACTACTTCAGATTTTATTTGCAATTTACATCTGTAAATTCAAACCATTGTCAGAATCTTTGTTCTATTATCAAGTCTGTACTAGTCTTGTAAGTTTTTTGGGTTTAAATCAAATTTATTCCCATTAGACAACATTCTTCAAACACTGAGCAAGTGAAACAAAGTGGCATGGCTTATTGAGTTTTCCAATGAAGCATTTAACAACAATTTCAGAACAAAATTTTATACCTAGCCACATTGGACACTGTTGGGAAGATACTTTATTTACTTTTATTATAAACCAATGTCAAGTTTTATTTTGCTGCTGTTCTAAATTTATAAACATTTTTAAATGTCATGTTTAACAAATTGTCATGTGATTAAAAGCTATGGTCAAACATAGGCATGTCTGATACACCATTCTTGGTGTACCAAGCAATGAGTAATGTGAATTATCTGTCTTTATGTCTCAGTGCACTCAATGAGACAAAGTCCTAGGAGAAAGAGAGCGTTTGGTTCTATTTGATTCTTAAGTTTCACTCTTACACAAAAAAGAAAATTTTAAAAGCTGACAAAATCAAGCCTTTCCCTTGGCTTCAGAGTCTGGACCCTTCAGAAGGGTTAAGGCTGGATGAGGCCCAAGCCATCCATGACCCAGCATTGCTCACCACAAATGCCAGAGAACAGACCTTTTAGAGCAGTGGAAAATAAGAGCACTGGACATGCTGGTGGCTCTTCCACTGGGTTTTCTAATAGCAGAAGGCTTCAAAGACAGAGCACAAAAATGCATTGGAAACAGCATTTGGCAGCTGAAGCTACACAAATATCCTAGGAATGACCTTGTGTAGCACAGACCTAACAAAACTGCAAGGTGGTTCAAGGTTAAGCAGTTGCACCAGAGGAGGTTTAGATTGGACATTAGGAAAAATTTCTTCACTGAAAGGGTGGTCAGGCACTGGAACAGGCTCCCCAGGGAAGTGGTTGAACCACCATCCCAGGAAGTATTCAAAGAACGTGTAGATGTGGTGCTTAGGGATACGGTTTAGTGGTGGATTGTCAGTGCTGGGTTAATGGATGAATTAGGTGATCTTAGAGGTCTTTCCCAACCTTAGCAATTCTCTTCTATGGAGATAGATCCCTACACTTTATTTACACACACAAGGAAGGACTGTCCTATAGGAAGCCAGGCACCTTGCAGTTTGCACAGTACCTAAATCATCCGGTACCTTCCTTCTGGGTGTTTGAGAATAAACTTACATTCAACAGTGAAGCAGCAGCAGTGACCACAACCAGAGCCTCAAAAAGAAACAGACAAGAAAATGTAAAGGTAAGATACCAAACTTGGAATTATCCAAGTCTTCAATAGACATCAGGAATGGAAAAATCAAAGCCAAACAAAACACTCTGACACTGGGCAGTGGCTTCCCTAACTTAAATAAGCAACAACCATGGTGCATAGAAACAACCAGCGAAGTATTTGCTTGAGAGATGAACTCTCATCTATCCTTTAAATGCTTAGCAATGAAAACACTGGTTGAACAGAAGAACAAACATTACTTAAACATACTCATAAAAGCAGACTCAGAATGCTTTTCCTTTTTAAGCAAACATTTAGAGAACAGACCATTCTGGTGAAATAGAACTTCTAAACTAACCAAGAGGGGTGAAGGAACAGTTATTCATGGAGAAACAAAATAGGAAACAAAAGGAGGAAGAGCATTTCCTCTTTGCAGAGCTTTGCTTCAGACTGCAGGCCCATAACTGTAGTGAAGAGATAAACCTTTTCCTCACTAATTAGGAAACATCTCTTCCTCACAGTAGAAAAAATGCCAGATCATCTATAACTCAGAGATTTAGTCCTGAAATGACACAGTCTGCATGATGGACACATATTTTTTAAACAATTAAGGCCAGGATGAGAGGTTATCTATGATCATAAATGTCCTGCAAGACACTAGAAATAGTTGACAAGTCTGATATATTGCGTTACGGCTAAAAGTTATTTGAAGATTTTTTTTTTTGTGATATTAACATGTGTAAGAGTTACATATACATGTTTTATGGGAAGTGTTTAAGAATAACCAGGTCTCAAATAAAATTGCAAGGGCATAATTGAAATTATACTTTAGTGGCACCTATTTTATTACTTAATGTTACGTACACAAATTATACACCATGCTCACAATATTTTATGAATGATATTAAATATTAAAAGCCTTAGAGGGAAGAAATGCATAATGCTTTAAATAGGAGGGAACAGTAAAATGCTACTGTAAAATATAATATTAAAAAAAATTATAAGGTAGCTGGTTTTTTGTTTGGGGTTTTTTTTTTTTTAATGTGTTCATCCACTAGTGAGAATAACTACTAACTTTGCTTGGCAAATGGTCCTATGCAATTATCAGGAATCATTGCAAGAAGTGGAAGAGTTTTTCTCATTAGAAGGTAAAGAAACACAGGAGGCCTGGAAATGAGAATAAGGCAATTCCCAGAACAGGTAACACCCTTAGGGGAATGCTGCAGTAGGCAAGACTTGAAATCAGACAACCATCCTAACTCAAAGAGCCAGTTAAGTAAGGCTTTAAAGCTTTCAATGTTTGCTTTTCTTTCCCAATGTCTAATTTAAGACACTTTATCAGCCCTATTGATTCTATCCATTAAGCTGTGGATTTTGAGACTGCAAAGAACAGCAGAACTTTTCAGAGTGGACGCCAGCCCCACTGCAAGAAGGACACAGTAGCTAACTTCAGCAGACGTGACCTTTACAAAGCAGTATTATTCACCCTCTGCTCACGGGCGCTTTGACACATTAGCACTTTGCGAGATCTCCAGGCAGTATTTTATCAGCAGGGCCCATCCAGGCATGATGTGCACTTTCACAGTGCATTAGCATATCCAGAGGAGGAACACTGCGGACCGCAATGGCCTTTCCTTGTAGGACAGAGTTGAAGTGTGAAACAACATTACTGACACTGTCACTGACATCCAGGAGCTCCTCTGCATACCCAAAAGTCATAAGCATGTAAAACCTAGCACTGTATAGGAAGGAGACTAATTTCTAGAGCAGCTTACCTGTTAGTACTTTAATCTTTGACCTGCTCATAGTCTTATATTCTGAAGAGTTCATCATCTTAACTTTTTCCTTCTTACCTTGCAAGTTAAGAAAATACTGGTCTATATTCTACATTCAAGCTGAATGCTGAAATTTTAAAAGAAATCTAATGTCTTTGACAACAATGTAAACAGAAACCTTGCTTCTCACCTTACATCTGTACTGACCAGAAGTAACCCCAGTGAAATCAGTCAGCACAGGTGTACAAAGAGAGGGAATCTGGTCCAAAGAGTAACATAACCCTTTGCACACAGATGCAACCCAGCAAAAGAAAGCGTCGATGAACTGATCTGAGGTCACACAGAAAGATGGCAGAGCAGTCAGCAAGAGATTTCTGTTCCTCAATCAACGACCAGTGCTGCACTCAACGTTTCTGGTGGCCACTGAATCCTGGTCACCCAAGCAGGGGATTCCCGCAATGCAAAAATTCCCCGCATTGCTCAAATCCCAAACAGCAATCTACAGTTACTCTAAACCATTTTCTAGCACAAGAGCTTGGGGTGTAAAACTAGACTCAGACCTAGCTCAGTATTATTAAAAACATTTCAAGCTGCTTCAAAATATGACTTTCAAATTTTTGTAATGAAAAATTGTCTTTTCTCTTTCCTTTTTCATGAAACAGCAAATGAGCAGAAACTTGGGCTACAAGCCCTTGGATCTGAGCACTTTTGCCAATGTCTGACTGCCTTCACCACTTTCTGAAACACACTGGAGGCACTGCTGAGGAAAGATTGGTTTTGACTTCACTGGCACACTTTTGTTAACTCCAAGACACAACATAGCTCACTGCTTGAAAAGGCAGGACAACGGGCATTCTTTTAAGTATTAGGATAAGAAATTTGGTTTAACAGTTACGATATTGAGACACACTCCTTCAGATCTGGACGTGACTTTTTCAGGAATATGCATTAGTAGGAATCCAAGAGGTTCCTCTTAAATAGTAGATGCTAAACAAGGCAGAAGAATTTCGTCATACAAACAGAGGCAAACCGACTGTATCCCAAGTGTAACTGCACTTCCCAAAGGATTTGCACTAAGAATTTACCTATCTAGTTTAACATTTTTATAACCAACCCTCCTATTAAAAAATCTAACTTTTCTTAAAAGGCATTTATATCATCATATCACAGTATGATACATTTCACTCAATTCTGCAGTCATAAAGAATCATGTTTATATTATAAAATTTTGGCTTATGTTACACAGAGAAACCAACTTTAATCTGCATAAATCAATTGCAAAATAAATACTGCAAGCTAATGTTCCATTTCCTTTGTTCTGCATCTTTGTTTTTAGGCTTGAGCACTAAGTGATGAAGAAGTTTATCTCATAAGTAAGACATGCCACTAACACTAATCTACTCCCTCCCGAAAACATCAACAAAAGGAGCTATGAGTCATTGAGCCAAAAAATTAAATGCTGAAATGTACATCCAACAACGTTACCCTTCACTAGCAGATATCCTGTGGAGAAAAAAAGTCAAAGAAATACAATTCGAATGTCTAGCCAAAAGAAAACATTCAGAAAAGAACAAGCTGAAATTCGGTCCCACTCTTCAGGAGGAAAGGAATCTTGTTACAGCTTCAAATCTTCCATATTGTCTGATTAAGCACAGCTAGAACATGTGGAGAAAATTTATGGTATTTTATCATGGTTGGCTTGGGGGAAGGAAGAGGTTTCTCTGTGAGGTCAGGCGCAGGAAATTATTAGCTTTTTTCCTTCAGCTTTTCAACACACATTCTCTTCTACTGCTAACAGGGCAGTGATTTTACCCATAGAAAACTGTCTGGCCAAAGCAGTACTAAATTAAGGCAAGCCCGCACTATCAACAGGCTTCCACTTCAGTGAAAGGTACACTGTTTTCCACTCAAATTCCAGTCCATATTTGAGCTGTAGGTTTGCACCTCATGAACTTCAGGCACCATATATAGGACAAAGTGCTGTAGTCTAAAGAAAAATTAAAACTACAAATATTTTGTCTGTGTTACCCCCTACTACTATTTTACTTTACAGGCCCTCTCCTTAAGCAGGAGAGGGGAGACCAGGACACAGAGGAAGAAGCCTAATCAAATAATATAAAAATCAATAATTCTCCCAATCATATTCATCATAATTTTATCAATGGGGAAGAGATTGAATTTTGAAAATATGTATTTTCTAAGAGCTGTGTCTGCAGTGTTCTCAGTTCAGCACTTATTCAACCAGCAACTCAAGTCAAAGCTCAAGACAGCAAGATAAGAACAGGACATCACCAACCTCACAGGAAAACAGGATTGGAAAACATTTTGAGGAAACATTGGGGGAAAAAAATAGCACTTACTAACTAAACTGAAAACAGAAAGATCAAACATAGCCACCATACAGTTCATCCTTTTCTAAGCCCAGTGGGAATTTAAAAGAATTTAAAAGAATTCCTTCATATTGAATTGGACAAAGCTGCAAGCAACTTCATCCTAGTCTAAAGTGGATTTAGGATAATTGCTGTCAAGAAAGTTGATAGTTGAAATGGCTCTAAGCACAAAACCACAAGTGTCCTGTACTCATTGAATAGGAAAGAGCTGAAAGAAATCATATGACATTTCAGGTAGCTAGAGAGGACGAGAGGAAAAACAGATACAAATGCTTGTAACTAAAATACATTTACTAAAAAAATATGGAGTAATTAACAGGATGCATTAATGAGAATATTTATAATATATTAAAATGACTTTCGAGTAATGCACTGAAGAAGACCAGAGAACAATAATCAAAGAATGATGAAAAAAAACCCACACATATACTCAGCATTGTTTAAGCAGCTATGATAAATGAAATGAAATTTTGCTAGGCAATACTGCAAGATATGCTATCAAACTTACAGTTCTACTACCCACACTGGAATATTTTTAATCACTAGAAGGATAAATCCTGGGCACAACATAGGAAAAGAGAAAGCAGAAGATTCAACATTTGAAATGAAAAAAAAATTATCATCCAGTCTATTTTCTTAATTAGTGTTTCAGTATCTTAAGTTCAGGCTGGAGACAAGCAATTCTCATTGCCTGTCCTCCAAGATCATCAGATCTGTACATTTATTTTTCTTAGAATTCCCACTTAAATATAAATTCCTTGTGATATATTTCCCCTAGTACCTAGTAATATAGCAATGTGCTTCTATACACTCTGTCTTTGATCTACAAGTTTGACATGAATTCTTTAAATTAGAGTAGTATTTTAGAAAAAAAAACCAGCTTTGAAAGATGCATCATTTTTCCAGAGAATTCCAACAGATACAGACTTTGGACCTCATGATTAATAAGACCAAACTTCAGCTGTATTAGGATGAAATCCAAACCTAGTATTTGACATTCCATCAAGAAGATGGAAAGGAAGAGGACCACTAGAAACAACCCTCTGCATGTATGAAAGCCACCCCACCACCACTACCAATCTCCTTTGGCCACATTACTGCCAAACAGCCACACCCCCCCACAAAATCCAAGCCAGACTGATCTCAGTTTACTGGAATTTTTCAGAGGACAAGATCTTTGGCAGCAGTCTGTCATAGCTCATACAAATACTTTAATTTCCCAAAAGAAAAGGAAAATGAAAGCATCTCTCTGGCAAGTAGTAAACAGTTCAATATAAAATATTAATGTACCATCAGAATTATTCAAAATTCTTCTTTGTAAGCACTTTGAAATTTGAAGTTCATTTTTCACTAAACATGCTTATTTCAGTTTAAGCAAGAAGACTGGTTATAAGCCAGCAACAGAAAAGTTAAATGAAATTAAACCAAAAAATTGTAATAAAATTTTTTAAGTCCTGTATTTTAAGGGTATCTCTCTCTCTCTTTAATTTAATCCTCAACATTATAATTAGAAATTTTAGAACAAAGACCTTATGCTGAAACACAAACTCTTCATCTTCCAAGGTTGTTCCTTAGTGCCACTTTTTTATAAATACTGTTAATGTCACACACTGTCAGTGGAAGGCAAAGGCTGCTATTACAGCCTGGAACACTTCACCAGTGAGTGCAAGCCCAGTGAGCCCCCAAGAACTGCCCAGCAGCTACAGTTTAATAAAACAAGACTCATGCCCTGATGACCAAGGCTTCACTTAAGAAACAGTAAAACACATGAGCATGAGTTTCTCTGAGTTTTGGGTTAAGGGAAAAAAAACAAACCCTCTCTTTTGAAAAGCAACTAAATCTAAAGCACAAATAAAAACTAAAAAGTTGGCAACAGAGTAAGTTTTTATAACAGAAGTGTAGAATTAAAGCAAGAGCATTCAAATTTACCTACATCTCAAAGAGCCTCCTCAGAACCACGAAAACTCTATCAAGTGATAATTTGTTGAGTGTGCTTTAGCACTGCAATTGGGATTTAATTACAGTTCCACAGTTATTCCTTATTTAAGCTGTAATGCTCTCCAGGCAGAATGCATCTCACAAGGTTTATTGCATACCAAGGGAAGAAAACCTTGCTTCTTCAATCACCAGAAGGGCAGCAAAATTTCCCATGTAGTCACTACTACATTACAGAAATGGCATTTTTAAGTATTACTTTCATATACTTTGTCTGAAATTCATACATCACATGAAATCAATGAAGATTTAATCAACAGTCCAATTTGCATCTAGAGTCTAAGACTGCAATAATAATTTAATATCACTGAAAATGTAATCAATTTCATAGGTGATAAACAAGGGGGCAAAGGGTAATATTATCATAAAAACAGGGCAACTGCCGTATTCAATCCTTCAGGACTCTTTAGATCCTGCTGTACTAGGCACTTATGGCTTATTTAATCAAATAACTTCAGACAACAGCCATAACTGTATGTTTCAGAAACAAATTAAGGCCCATCAGTCTGCACATGTATAAAAACTTCCCCCACTTCACTGATCTAGGCATTTGTTAAGCCTTGAAGCACAAGATTTTGCGTCTCTTCCAATGAAAACTCTCGGCATTTTTGCAGTAATTGACATTATTGTTAATATTTCCTATTTCAATAAAGTTTCTTATTTGTTAGTGAGGAGAACACGATCCACACAGCAGCGCATATAAGGTATGGAAGATATACAGTGTTTACACAAACACATTCAACTGATGAGCTGCCCAAAAATTAAAACAACTATTAACAAAGAGGAAAAGTTCCAAGTTCAGAAGAATCTCAAATTTTTCAGTTCTGCAAGACTGCAATTCCTTCCAAATAACAAAAAATGCTAATGAATATGCACTGAACTGAATTTAACACAAAACCACCACTCTGAACTTAGGAAGTGAAGCACATCTTCAGTAATACAGAGAAAAACAGACAGATAAAACCAAGAAAAATTAGGGAAAGCATAAGGTCTCATAACAACACAGGAGAAATATTCCCTGCTCCTTCATCACATTTCCCTTACAAGACCACTTCAGTCCTTCCTGCTCTAAACCAAACCCCATTTCAAAGCAAACTTTTCTATCATTAGGCTGTCGTCAGTCAAGCTGTGCTCTGCTACAAAGAGCACTGTGATTAAAAAAAAAAAAAAAATTGAAGCCAAAATAGCAGGTCCTGTGAATTTTCCTTAGAAAAGAGAACAAACTCATGAGGTCTTAACAAAGCCACATCACCAAACAAAATAAAACCTAAAACAGGTAAAAGAAACAAGTAGTTCATGAGAGAATAATAAATTACTAAAAGCACACCAGGTGCAGATCTATGCCTGTAAGTAGGTGACAGCAACAGGATTTCCATTTTGTACTGAAGTTCCAAACAGAACTTCGCTGATCTGTGTGCCAAGTTGTATAGGAAGACCAGAAAGCTTTGGCTGTCTCTAATATACATCTGCCATAACTAAAAATTTATGCTGCCAAAATATCACAGATGCCACAACAAAGTTGTTTTTCATGTGTAGGCAATGAGGGTCTAGTTGTGTTGATACCTCTACCCACCTGCATTTGGGAGACCTCTTAGTGATACCTGAAGTGGCCACCTAAAAACAGAGACTAGACAGAATAAGGGAATAAAGATAGGTATTTATTTGAAAGGCCTTCAAGGTACACCCTGGGGAGCCAGAGGCTACTGCCAAGATGGACCCCAAGACGGACCACAGGTCACGAGTTCTTCACACTTTTACAAGTTTGGTCCATTTGCATATCAGGGTTAATTCTCCAATTAAAGCTTCAGTTAATGATGTAATAACCCCAACCTCACCCCTCTCTTAAGATGTTGGTTTACACATTCTGGGCCTAGGACAGTCTGGGTGTCCTTGGAGAGCAGGCCTGGAGAGGCTTTGTTATGTCTACCTAGCACGAGAGAACAGTAGTTAACAGGCTACAAGAAACTTCAGAGTTACACCCAAGGCAGTACAGGATTTGAAAAATATGAAAGTTAAAACCTAAGGCATCATTAGCATTCCTAGAGGAGATGCCATCATGCCTAACATTCAGGCTATATGGATGGCCTTGGACAGGTCTAATCACTGTATTGACTGGAGGGTTGAGGAGCTGTAAAATGAGGTCAAAATTAAAGGTAAACAGGATAGATGTACTATTCTTTCATATTTAAAGTGACTTTTTTAAACTGAAGTCTTTGTAAGATTTGGCTGATAAGCCTCAAAAATCTCACCACTCCATGACACTGCTGACCCATTGTGGAACAAATTCAAATATGTCCAACCACTTATGTAAGAAATCCTTTCTTTTATCACGTTTTGGATATTGGCTTTCCTCACATGTGTGTAAACACATGTTCTTCTGAATTAGCTTAGACAAAAAGGCAGACCAGCTTGCAAGTGAAGGAGTCTAAGTGGTGCTGAATTTTTCACATTTCAAATGCAAATTATTTATCCAACTACACAATGCCAAGTCATTAAAAAAAAAAAATCCTACCAAACCCATTCCCACAGCTAACCCTTTTGCAAGTACAGAAAGGAGCAACTAAGTTAAAATGCTACCTAAAAATGTTATTTTCTTAGTACTGAAGGCAAGTAAAATAAGCTTTATACAAGGTCCTTTGCATAATAAATATAAAACCAGTATTAAATAGCAATAGTTTCTTCTAAAATGGTTTGCGACGCCTCTTCTTCTGATTTGATGAACAGCATACAAATACATGCACATCATTCTAAAGCAGTTATAAAGTCCTAAACACTTTTTCCATCAGAATAGTCTCCATAATTGTGATAAACTATGAAGACAACATTCAAGAAGCAATAATAATACATGCAGAACCTGTGCTTATCTATATTTTCTAAGCTTTTACATTAAGATTTGACCTAAAACTTACATCAATTAAGACAGTAGATATTTAAATGCTTACTATAAACAACAAAACCAGCATCATGTCCAGAATTTTGGAAAGAAAACAGAAATTATCATTATGTAGGAGAGACAAGCTGGATGCAGTAGTCTAATATACACCTTCAATAAACAGTAGAGAAGAGGAGACTGAAACATCCCAAGTCTATCTGAAAATATTATAGGGCCATTGCTTTATAAGCAAATAAACTGAATTTCCAAAGACAGAACAAAAGCTACACAAACTTTATCAGAAGTTATTAAATGACAACACAACACAGTGAGTTAGTTAAGCTTCGTGACATCCTGAATCTTCAGTATTTTGTCCCTGCTGGTTTTCCTCTCCCCAGAACCAAACTGAGAATGTGTGGATATGAATGAATAGTTCATGTTTTCACATGTGTTACCTGAGGACCAAATATTCAAGAGAGCCTGCAATTTGCTGGGACAACTGCAGGAAATCTTTTTTTCAGCCACTCATATTCAAACCACATTAATAGAAGTGTTGATGCTTCTAAGACCTTTACACAAAAAATTACAAGCTGACAGCAGCAGCAAAAATACCAGAGGTATGGCTGATATTGGAAACATGGATGTGAATTTGATTTCTCAAGATGATCCTTTGTTAAGAGCCAATTTCAGTTTTGCAATCCAGCAGGGAACATCAGAACTCATACCAAATTCAGGGGATAAGCTCTGAGATACAGTTGAACAGCATTTGTCTTCTGTAATCATGATGCCCTGTGCTTTTAAGATTTACACTAATTAAACTGGAAAAGGTCACACAACTGAAAATGTTCACGATTTGGGCAAGACTTAATAACAAAATCTTTCCTGTCTATAACTGATCTTTTATACACAATAACTGTCACTTTGACAAAGTGTCCCTGGCAGCCTGCTTGTGATTCTACACAAGAAGCTTCAGCCTTTATCTGCTGGAAGAGTTCACAAGCTTTTTCTTGCAAACCTCAGTGAGACAGAGCCACAAAAGAGAGGAAGAGGAAGCAAAACCCAGCACTCCTCAGGATTACTCTGTCATCTGTTCAGGAAACAATTTCTTTGTGGTTTAAGAACTTCAGATATAACTTTAAGATTTCGGTATTGAAATTCCAGAATAAAAATATGTCTATATTTACACAGATAGGAAAAAGAGGAAACAGAAAAACCACCTTGGTTCTAATCCCAATCTTTGAAGATTAGCTGCAGTGTGATCTGCAGTTCTTAAGTCTCCCTTTCCTCATGGGTTATCTGATGACATTGTTATTCTGACAATTTTTGAAACCTTAAGACCCTCTATAAAGGGTCTACTCCTTCCTCATCCCATATAGCACCTTGGAAAAAAAGGGACCAGAAAGCATTAATTATGTCTTCAGACTCTAACAACAGCCAGCGAAACTGCCCTTAAAATGCTTCTGCATTTATAGATAATTGATGAGAAATTGATCTGTCTTTAGTTTAGTTAGGAATTTGAAAAGATATTGAGGTTGATCTGAAGCGTTTCCCAAATCTGAATAATCCTCCAGGAATAACCTAGAAACCTGCTCCCTCTTTGAATCTCTTCTTCTCAAACTTTTCTTATTATGTAGAAAACCTTTTTCCCCAACAGCCTGCTTTCTCTCAGGTATTTAATGGGTGATTTGAAAGAAATAAAAGGATGAGGAGAAAAAGGTTCCTACCCTTCACATCACAGTGACTGCACAAGATCAGGAGGAAAGCTCGCATTGCAGCACAATTCTATCAAACCTTTGGGCCTTTGAGAGGCTGCAAGTAATGCCTTCCTATTGGAGGAGGTGAAAAAAAAAATAAAAATCACGCAATCTAACCAGTCTGAGAACAATGGGCTTAAGAGTAAATGTTCATTCAGCAAAGACTCTGACAGATCAGGTGAAAATAAAATGCTTTCAGAACCTTTCACAATCTATTTCTGGATCAAGTTCTCAGCTTCATATGGTTTTCTGCCACTTTGAACTACACCTTAATGTAGGTACCTCTTCAAACAGTATTCAATATAGCAGACACAAAGAGAAACTACAGAAAGTATCCAAAAAAACCCCACAACTACATATGAACCCAAGTACGTGTTGTTGCCATTCAGCCCAGACCCAGGAAGTTTTTCCCATGGAAACAAACTTTAACTTAAACAACTCTTACCTGCTGCACAACATGAAAAGTAAACCCCCCAGTCTAGCACCTTGTGTAAGGAAATCCTATCCAAAAGTGAAGGAACTAAGAGACATACATCAGTATATACCAGAAATCTCCAATAAACTCACTTCCAAGACAGCCGTGCCATAGCTCTCTTTCAACAAAACCCAACAATCAGACTATAGCTACAATCATTTCCCTTCTCATACGCAGGCTTTCAGGATATATTCCTCTTTTGTCATCTTTTCCTTTTTCCATTAGGATACTACAGATTGCAAAGGCTAAGAGGAAGCATGCCTGAGCCAAAAGAATTTTCAGTCTAAAGAAAACTGGTACAAAATGAACTTCAGAACTGCAAGTTAAGAGGAAGCTGGTCAAATTCAGGCTTCAGAAAGTAGAGCATAAGCTTTTCTGTGGGAAAGCTTCTCCATAGTAACTAAAACTGCAATCTGAGCATTGACTCCCTGTCAAAAATACCCTCAACATAAAAACAAAGTACAAAAGCCTCTCAAAAGCAGAGATTTCAGTGACCCAAAAAAGAGGGCAAGAGGAGGATCCTCTAAGCATATATAACTGCTCTGCTGCTGATCTATTTTACTAGTAAGGAAATATAAGGACAAAAACATAACAAAATATTAAACAGCCATTTAACATGTGCCAGGTAACATTATTATGGCAATTAGTAAATTGGTGGAAGTGCTTCTCCAGCAAGAGGTAGGATCAATGCAGCTGACTCTCAGCATTACAATGAGGGATCAGAGAACTGTTCATCCCTTAAAACTGCTAAGCTTTAAAAACTGGTCTGTATTTTTCATGCTGAATCTCTGTCTTGCCCTAATTTTTAAAGTATTTTAATTTCAGTCAGAACAACTCAGTTGTTTCACGAAGGAAGAGAGAAAAATATCTTGTTTCATCCATGTTAAAAAGACAGACTTTATAAGAAAAGTTTCAAAGACTGGTGTTTCCTAGAAGGGGTCCGGGGTAGTTCAGGATAAAGAAAATACATTTTTTGACCCTCAGGATAATTTCTAAATAAATCTCACACACCTTTCAAAAGATACAGATTGCTCATATTCTTTAAAACACAGCTGAGTTCCCAAAAGGGTCTAATCTGACCAAACATTCCTTCTTTCCCACACCACAAGGAAGAACCACTGAAGAAACACAGACCACCACAGAGGGCAAAGTAGTCCAAAGAAGCAGTCACCGTCACAACTACAGCTGCCTCCCGTAAGCATCAGGACAAGGTATCACTAGAACTTAAATTTTTGCAAATATATATAGTAAGGAATCTGCTTTTAAAGAAGAGGAGAGTGTTTCTAACACTGGAGACCAAAATTCTAGCCGAACAATATTTCAAAGATTCATGTGTGCGAACAGTTTCAGGCACTAAAGCACTGTACCCTGATAAAGTGTACCTCTACCAAGAGTGATTTGCAGCTTTTATTAGGATTCACAGCATAAAAGAAACACCACACATGTGCCAGTCACCAGGCCACCACAGGAATAAGAGGCACAGCCACTACCATTAACCTGGCACAACCTACAGAGCACTGCACAGTAACAAGGATAGTAGGGAGAGTAAGCTTACTGCACCTCCAGCTTGCCTTTGCCTCCCTTCTGTAGGGAGCTGATGAGCATGAAAAAACATGTCACTGTCATTTTCCCTACCATAAAAACCATAGTAAAAAGCAGTTAATGATAGGGACAGAGGGACTATGGCCAAGAACACTCCATTAAGTTGGCACTCTGAAATTCTCATGGTTTCCTTTTGCTTAATATTTTGTATGTTACAGAAAGTTTCCCTAATAACATACAGCTCAGATTCCCACATTTCCAATGGCTTATTACATTAGCACAGGTAAATATGAATATTCTCCTATGGAATTAAAGAAAAATATTCAGAATTGCAACTGAAAATAAAATAACCCGGTACTTAAAATACAAGGAATATTAATCTTGATTAATTGATATCACGGAAAAATAAATTAGATGCTCATAAATTAGATATCTCCTGAACAATCAGGAATTTTCATCCAAAACGTTGAGGGATAATGTGCAGAGAAATTCTTTCCATTTATTATGAAATTGAAAACAATGAAAAAAAAAAAAAACCCACACCACAGGCCACTGTATTTTTCTCATGATCATTAAATACAGTCTTGAAACAACTACCCAACCTTCAAAGAATTTCTCTACCCTAGCTGAAACCAGGACAGAAACTTTCCTATTTTTTCTTGAAGCAATTTTTGTAACTGATTTCATTTGAAAACTTCCTAATTGAAAACATTAGTGGAGCCAAGACAAAAACGTGATACAGCATAAAATCATGCAAAATCAATTAAACTGCATATAATTGTCAACACATCCATTTTTGAACAATAATCTTCCCCATATCAAGAAACTACAAAATAAAATCTTGATGAATTTTCCTCAAAAATCCACAATTTTTTCCTGCTCTGTAGAATTTGTAATAAATGATCCTCAGCTTCAAAATAGTTCATTCTTGTGAGACTGGTTTCAGTTTCAGGATTGCAACTGTGTGGTAACCGCTTCTCTTTCTGTTGTTTTCCATTTCTAAACGTAGGCTTTGATCCCCTCGGTCTTGCTGGTAGAGCAGTCACCTCACACACACAGTCTCTCTTTGAAGCCTTCCAACAGTGCCAAGAAAGAAGCAGGCTATGGCAGCAGGCTCTGTATTCTCTGGTTATGCAACAGATTAGATCATTATCAACAAAACTAGATGCCTCCAGCAGAGAACAGAAATGGGGAATTGGAGAGCAAGGTTTCCTTTAGTTTTTGAATTAAGGATGGTCAGTTTGAAAGGAGGAGAAAGTTACCTGCAATTAAGAGCTGGTCATATCAGAGAAGATTATATGTCAGTGAAAAGCCCCATAATAAATGTTATTGTCACATTTATTATTCAGTTCTGTTCCTTCCTTGGCACAAAAGTTTTCCCATTCGTTGTGTAATGCAAAAGAAATATTTGGCTCAAACTAATGCCAATAATTTAAGAAGTCTGATTGAGCCACATGGATTTCATGCCCCAAAGATGAATGACCACGTTCCAACAGGATGCAGGAGAAGAGTCTGGATTCTCACGTACCTGCAGAGAGAATCTGTGCTTCCTACCTACAATATATTCATTTGCCCACAGCCTGTGCATGTGGATATCCTACACATCTGTCACGTTTCTGTCTTCTCTAGTTGCTCCAACAACCTTTAAGTCATCAAGTAAAGATATTTCCGTTCAGAATACCACTTCATTTAAAGGATAAAGTACCTACTGATTGGGCACGGAGTGAAGATAGGGATTTTGAGTCTTCATATACAGCAGAAAAATACATACTTTAATTTCTTAAGGGAATGCCTTGTATAGCTTCATCTTACAGATAATTTGGGGAAGAAGTGCTACACTGCATGAAACAAATCCCTCGAGTCAAGTTCTGACAATGAATGTATAGTGAGGAGGAGAGATTAGAGAATATCGAACAGATTAAACAATTTACTGTTTGTATGTAAGAATTCAGTCACTGAGGCTAACAAATGCATGCAAATAAAACCAAAAGGCTTCGAGAATCCTAACTAAAAGCTTTTATAGCTTCTACAAAAGACATTAAGACTATTTAGATATTGGTTACAGGAAAAAAGTAAGTACAAAGCAGTTTAAGATAGAAAATCTATATAGTTGCTCTTAACAAGAGAGAATATTCTTATTGTGTTTCAATGTGTTAAGTCTAGATTACTATAAATTTGTAAACTTAAAAAGCACTACAGAAGTTAAGTTTTGCTTTTCAAGTTCCCACAAAATTAGCACTGAAAGTATTGTGTGTCTGGTTATATTACAAGATGAATGCAACACTAAAAATAACATTACCCAATAAAAGAAGGATTATTAAGAATGGCAGAAGTTACATGACCAGTGAAATCTGCATACTATCATGAGATCATCAGTAGCTTAAAGAAAATCTAAAAATAAAAAGCTCTGTGTTCTGGGCTTTATTTGCAGGAGATACTTTCCAGACATGAGATTACTTTTTCTTTTTTTCACATATATCTTATACACCTGGAAAATATTAGGTCAAAGAAATTATGAGCATAATAACGAGCTGTTAGTACTCACTTGTTACTGTTCTTGTTTGAAATTAACGCTGAAGAAACAGAAAGCTGTGTCCCCCTGTTTCTCTTAAGCAATCATATAATATTTTATTGTATGACAGGACTCTTTAGAAGCACAGACCTAAATAAAATCAGGTGTTTAGCTGGACTGTCTTCAGCTCTATATTTATCCCACAGTCAATAATAATTAAAAACTACATATGAAAAGAATAACTGGCATTCCCCCCAAATCATGCCAGCAGAAAAATCACTGATGATTCAAGCTAGTCTGTAAGTGGGACACAAAGTATGATTCATAAGTCATTGCTTCGGGTTTAATTCTTGAGAGAGAAAAAGCACCATCAATAACATAAGACAGAAACTCAAACTCTCGTTACAAAAACACAACATTAAATTCCCTGCGTCTTTTCATTCTGCTGAGTGTGTTCACCACAAGGGTTTGAAGCCACAACCAGTAACCTTCAGCAGCTCCTGCAGGCAGTGAAATCTTGCAGAGGACAGTGAGTGTGTCGGGACGCATTCCTGAGTTGTCTTACAGCTGCAGGGCACAAGTTCTGTGTCCACCACTGGGGCAAAGGGAACGGGACCTTTCTGACTGAAACCACAACTGAAGAATGACTGTGGCTCAACTCAGTCATTGCCAGCATCAAATTTATCAAAGCAGATGAGATTCAGTAAAGCTGCTTAATTTGCCCCTTTTTTTTTTATGTAATATTTAGATAAACTGCACTACAACACTAAAAAAAGATGAGTCCAATAAGATGATGGCAGAGGAACCAAGAGGAGCAAGAAGGATCACTACTACTACTTTCAGATAACAGATCAGATACTAAGCACTATGTCAAAAATGACCTCTGGGCCACAGCTTTTGTAGCAAATTGGGTTTTCAAGGGCATTCCCCCTCCCCTGCACTGCATATTTATCTCACGTCTTCCTTTCCAGCCCACATTCAAAAACAGTGGCTTTGTGCAATAATTCCATTTTAGGCCCAAAGGACATTTACGACAAGAATATTTTTAATTGAAGTATAGTAGAAAAAATACAGAAGTCTAAACCTATAAAGAAACAAAAAGTAAACACCAGGGAACCTTTTTCATTAAGGAGGTAATAAAATAGTCAAAGGATCTACAGAAACACTCTTTCAAAACCCAGTATGACCTTTCTCTTTGCTCATATCCTTCAAGCTGACCGCTGAAGGAAATATAAAGGAATATTCATTTTCCTACATGTTCATTGCAGTCCAAATGACAGCTCTGACACTGGAAACAGACTGGCAAAATATTTTATTTATCTTTAACCTCAGCTATGAAAAATGTGAGAAATAAAAAAAAAAATTAAAAAGTCATGCTGCCATTGGACATTTCACAATTTAATCATACATCATACCTGTAACTGCAGAAAACATGCAACAAGACTAAACTTCTAAAATGTAGCTGGATTTAAATGTATGCTGCTTCCCCTGTACTGTCAGCTAGCAGGCCTTTAAAGGAAGATTATCAAAGGCACTCCAGTCACTGTGATGTGAAGACAGAATAAGTGAGCACGACCTTGAGTTCTCCCTTCATATTTTATGGCATTTTTTCTTTAGTATTTTTAAATCATCCAAACAGTAAGTACTAGCGTGGACACTACTGAATACGCCTGCTTTTGAATAGGATGATCAAAATTACTTGAATGAATGTCTTTTGGCTTATGTGCTCATTTACATTCCCCTCAGCAATAATATATCAGCAATGTCACTGCTATGAACAAGTAGGTGACATATCAATAACTACCATTTATTAATAAATACTTCACTCATTCCATGAGGTTAATCTTCATATGCACCCACGAGGCAGGAAATTATAGTCAGTATTTCCCATGGGGAAGCTAAAGTCATGTTATAGACTGCCCTAGTCCATGCAGTGATTCAGGTGTCAAAGCCATAAGTAACAAACTGTCAGAGACCTTGCCTCCTAATCCTCCTTTCTAATCACTGAATTTTGCCCATCTGATGAAGGAAACTACAAGAATCATGCTGTCTTACCATAACCAAAATGCAAAATTGACATTTATTAAAAGCTGTTAGAAGCTTAAAGATAAACTTGCCATTAAAAGGGGAAACAATAAAACCCCCATCATTTATCAACTGGTCTCTCCTTCATCTTCCAAGGACGTATGTGTGATAACTGCTACAGAGTTACTGCTCCCTCAGATTAACACATTATTTGGAATAAATGTCTTTTACAAGGAACTTGAGAATGTTTTATCTGTCTAAATTTATTGACTTCTCTTTACCTCACTCCTAATCCTCAGATACTCCCTGGAATGTGAACAGAACACTTATGATATGAGATACTACTTGCCAAGAAAAGCAGGAGAAATGCTGAGTTTAAAAAAAAAAAAGAAATGTTTTGCTGCACAACACAAATTCACTGCTCATTTCCCTAGTTTGTTTCTAATAAAATTAATAATGCAACGAGTAGGTAGGCACTCCACTACTTCTACAAGAGTGTAGTGATTGCCTTCAGAAAGGGAAAGTTGCAAGAGCTTTATAAAAGTAAGATTCTACCCATATGTTAAATGTTTATTTCCAGCACATCTGTCTTAGCTCAGTAAATGTTCTTGAGCTTACCAGGACACTGACTTAGAGAACTCCCTATAAAACTAGTAGGAATTGTATGAACAAATCCCTTAATGAGCCTTCAGATCTCTACCCATGAGTGAGAAGAAAAACTGGGTTGCAAATCTTGCAAGATTTCAAGGAATCTGGCATCTCACTTGTCCAAAACCCCCCACAACATCTAGCTTTAATGTGTGCAGCAATGCATTTCTGTTATCGCTCAGAATTCAGGAGGTGAGAATGTGAGAAATAGTGAAGTTCTAATGAATTTTTAAAAATCGGTTAAGAGCTCAGCATGGAGATTTGAATGGGTTCAGGGGGTTGTGACGATTTCTTCCATCTCAATTGTCAACTGCTCGCTCGTGCTGAACGTATTGATGAAGAAATCCTCAGAGCATGCAGCAGCAGCCCGCTGCAGGGACGTCATTAGGAATGTTCCAAAAAAAACCTGTGGTGCCTGAAGAGTTCTTTCCTTTCCACAAGTTCCTTAAGATAAAAGGAAATTAATGTGACAGGTTCTGGTAAGCGCAGACAATGCGACCTTTCTGTATTACCTCACCCAAGAACACCCATTTGCTCTTTTCTCAGCTGACTGAAGACCAGCCTGTTCTAGTACAGCTGTTTCCTCCTACAGGGAACACTCACTTCCACTGTTGCTCTAGCAATTAGAAGACAACACTAATCACTGCAAGTACTACAGGCCTATACACCACAGCACGAACACACCAAACACTGCTCATTTCTACCATGAATTTCCAGCTTAAAGGAGAGTAGAGAGATCAATCTTCACAAAGTCTTGAACACAGCTCTCATTGCATACTCTTCCATGAGAGCTGGGCCAATACAAATGTTATTAAAAGCAAAGGGAAGGGGCTGGATTAGCAATGGAAGCATAGAAGTTATGAAAACCACACAATGAAATGTCAGTCTTGAAACAAAATTCTAACTTAACTGTCCTCCGTGTAGGCAAAAAAGCAACAAGTAACACATTCCTTGAGGAAAAATACTCCTTGCAAGCCTGAAAGCAAGACTAAACTGAAAATACAGGATTAAGCACTTCACCTTGTTTTGTGGGGAGATTCAGTCACCACAACAGGACTATTCCTGTGTGCTTTATGCAAGGGTGTTTGCAGGACAAGACTGAATTGCTGAGCCATTATTTTACTTGTGGCTCAGGAATCATTCCAAAGCAAACATGAGAGAGAATACAGCAACACATACTTTCAAAATTAATCAAATGCATAATAAATTTTAAGCAATGAAATTTCAAATTTCATTGAAGTTACCAAAGTTCAACTCTAGCCCTTCAGCTGATCATCGAGATTTACTACTGTCTCTCTAGTAGTCAGTCCTGACAGACAGGTAACCTCAAAGTCACTATCACACAGCTCAAGAGCTAAATGCTTCTTCCAAAAGTAAATATTTCCAGAACAAAAACAAAATCCTGTATATTGCCAATAGTACAAATAAGCAAACAATACAGGAAGTTCATGCTTTACTGTTCTAAATACATTTTTCCATAAAGGGATATGTTTGCTTATATGTGAGAAAGGAGGATGAAAGTAGAGGTCCCTTACTTCTATTTCCACTGGGTACCCCATGGTGGTAGCCAATCCAGTGTATACAACAAAATGGGATCCAACAAATCTTATCTCCTAAAGTGAATGTTCTGGAATCTCACGTTCATTCCCCTATCTCAGGAGTCAGAATTATTTTTATCTTCCAAATAAACAATTATCCTATGCTTATGAGTGTGCACAGTATTTAAGACTGTGTCTCCTCATCTTTTAAATTCTTGATTAAAAACCACTTCTTAAAATTTTCCATAGTACTTCTTGCTATGGAGCTCAACAATTTCTCTTTTGTCAATGTCAATAGGGCAGTATTTGACACAACTTTCCCCAAAAGCCAGCCAATCACAAAAAAATATATAATATTTAGAAGATGCATGTGTTCATGATAATCTTCTCTTCATTTATGAGAAATTCTGAAGTTTGAGATATCCACTATAAGAAAAGAAACAACCTCTAACAACAAGAATTTAATCTACCCAAAATCCTCCTCAAGGGTCTCTGGAGAACCAGAACAACCCAGTGTTTCATGGCACAGACTCCGAACCACTGAAGCAAGCACAAGCTAGATCGGAAGAGTTAAATAAAGCAGCTAAAATTCAGCAGCATTGCAGGCTATTCCAGACTACGGTTACTATAACCTACACTGGGTGTCCTCTGCATAAGCACCAGTGTGACTTTGTGGACTGCTGAGACTCAGTCTGTTGCAACTGGCATAAGTTGCCACAGGCGAGTAATCACAAGAAACTGACCTTGGCAAAAGCACATTTTACACTTCACTGCTGTTCAACTGTGTTATACTAAAGAGAGAGCAAGTGAGCACAAGCAGAAGGGGGAGGGAGAGAGAACAAAGGGGGATAGACCGCATAAAAGTGAACGTAGCCATTTTCAGCTTTACCTGCTTTCAAGATTTTAAGAGAGGCACATCACACCTCCAGTGCACATCACAACCTACACACAGTTACATCAATTCTGCATGGTATCATTTTTAAACCATCAGGGTCTGAGGAGATTTTTGCGGTGGGAGGAGAAAGAAAGGAGACTAAGTACTAAATTAGAAATTAATATCTAAAAAAAATTCTCCCAACAAGAAGGAGAGGAAGTATAGAAGACAATTACAACTTTGCATTTTCCTACCACTGGATTAATGCATAAATGAGGTTTTTTAAATTTTTCTTTCCTCCTATTTGGCTACACCTGTTGAGAGAACATTTCTGAATCAGCTGCAGCTAATAAAGCCTAAAGTATTCCATGAGGTGTGCAGCAAGATATCTTAGTCCTAATTTTTAATGTTTCAGCTCAACCTTAACTTCAGCTCTCAACAGCCCGGCAGCAATTTGCAGGAGCTAGTATGGTAAAATCCCCACTGCTGCACATACAGCAGTGTCTGGCTTTTCTCAACTATCTTTGGTCTCTGATGGTTTGAATCAGTTATTTCCTGTCAAATAATTTTCTTAGTTTCTGCATTAGTTTTCTTTGGTATTGATTACTGTATCTCCAAAGAAACAGGACCTGGCAGACCAAGATGGCATGGGATCCCATCATTAGTGCTAACCCACATCCTGCCCAAATTTTACAGCAAGTTTAACACAAAGATCTAACCTTGAGGGTATGCTGGGTTTCCAGGACATTCACTGGTTGAAGTAAAACATGCAGAAGCTTTGTACGAGTTCCAAAATACCAAATCATTCTCCACTTGGGAAGTGTACAAAGTATGCAAGTCTAGACAAAATAAAACAGACCACATGCATTTTGTATCTGCTTCCTTACCACTCTTAGGTTAGTGACCTAAGGACTCGATGCTGCTTCTCTTCCAGATCTTGAAGTCTGCTTTTCTCCTGTGTAGACAGTTTCTCTATTCCTCATCTGGTTCCACAAATAAGTCAACACCCTGCTAAAAAAGCCAGCCTTTGTTCCTCTCAAACATGCAAACCCTCCACACCTCTATCTTCACAAAGTCTCCCTTCCTCTATTAAAACTCCTCGTTCTCCATCTCAGTCCTCTAAATGTCATTTAAGCAGCAGTGGCTTTTATTTTGGACACAGCCATGGTGTTACCTTGAACCATTCCCATCTGACAGAGTCTTGTCATGGTATAATGACCTCCCCTGTCACTGGCCAGGGAGATACAAGACTCAGCCCTGACAGCAGATGGCTGATTCACACACACTGACGCTCAGCGACTCAACAATCATATGATCACGCTTAGCCTATAAATTATGAAAACAGCAATTCTATGAAGCATGACCTAAAATTTCAAGGGACTGAAGTATTTCCAAGTCTGAACTTCAGATCTGGGTCAAAAAGGTGTCAGCTGTGGATCTGCAGAATTTTAATCATCTCATCAGACTGCGGCTCTCTCTCTCTCACAAATGTATGGTGTTTATAAGGCCCACAGCCATGCTTCCTGACACTGAGGCAGGACTCTGTCACAGAGGGCTGGATGGGCCACAAAAATACTCACTGGTTCTGGGGAATGTGTGAGAAACTCTTGTAGGGTCAAGACAGAGAGTAAATTGATGTCTGTCAGATTTTTCTGACTGTGTGCTTGAGCACAAAATAGACTTACTAAAATTTTTATTTATTTAGTCCTGCAGTAATTAGTTGTAGTAGATAAAAAAGATAAAATGGAAAGAGCACACTAGTTCTGCAACAATTACTGTGGGCCTTCAGGCTTGGCTATCTATGGTCAGCATTAGTCACAATGACACGCAGCAAAAGAAAGAAAAGGGTGACAAAAAATACCTGAAGGGTACTCATACCCACAGGAAGAGCAAATCTTTGTTTATACTAGCCCAAAAGTAAACAGATCTTTATATTACACAAGAGCACCCTCAGCTGAATGTAAGGATTTAACATCTCTTATTTCTTCAATGCATATCCTAAACAACAGGTTATTGAATTAGTCTCTCTCTTTGCAGCTCCCTCTGGGTCTCTCAAACCACACCATATTTTAAATGTGTCAATCAATGCTGCTTGAGTCATTTGACTTTATAGTTCACTAGCTAGGATCTCCTTTTCAAGCAATTTTACTCATTAGGCAGAACAGAAACATTAACTGGGTCTTCCACATCCATGCAAGTAACTACCAATATGCTGGCTACTGAGGACATCTCCCTTCCCTTTCCTCTTCCTTCCCCACCTCTTTCATCTGAAAACCACTCCATTTCCACTAAATGTACAAGGGCTGACAAATCAAAATCTTTTAACATCTAAAATTTACTTGTAAGATTTAGCTATAGAAATATATATGGATATGTATCTATACAAACACATCAACACCTAAAGTATGTACCCAAAAGACGACGATGCTGTGGTGTAGTATGGTTGAAATGTTACTAGAATGTGATTAATTTGACCAAACTATTCCTCTTCTGGAAAAAGATTGGTTTGTTTGAATTATATTTACCTTTCTCGAAGTGTTTTAGAAAGAAGTCTTGTCTAGTTTAAACTCATCCAATAAAATATGATGATATCCTTGAAGTCCAGAGAGTCATAAGAGTCTTCCTTTTCCTTCTAGTTGTGAATATTGAGTGCGATCTACAAGAAAAAGAAAGTGGGAGGAAAAAATGCTTGGCAGGCAATCCTTTATCTTTTCAACGGGTCAGTATTTTCAAAATCCTTACAGAAAATAGCCCTGACTCCAGAAGTTCAATCAAGCAAGCAAGCAAGTAATCACTACTTGGTTTCCAGAAAGAATTCAAAGCTAATTTCTTTTTCTATGTCAACTATTCTGTCTCTTTCTTCACTGTCTTAAACATGAAGATATTACAGTGAAAGGCATGATTTCCTCTCCTTATTTAAAAAAAAAACAAAAACAAAAAAAAGAACAACCAAACTTGCAATGTACAGTTTGCATTTTCTGGTATAAATTTAAATTTCCCATCAGGGAATTTGTAACTTTTTGTTAGAACCTGCCAAAGAGAAAGGTTACAGTTTCTCTGCTATGAAGTGCTAATACACTTCACAAAGCCAGTAGCAACTCCTGAAACAGAACGAAAACCATGAAAAACATAAAAAAACCCTCTTCTCCTACTAGACACTTCAATTAATCAACAGCTATTGGTGAATAAGTTAAGTACTCAGCAACTTTGTTGAATAAGCATGTTTTTGTCTAGAAATAGCTGTGAGAAGTTCACCAAATTTTATCTTCTGCATTGTTCTGCTATCTCTGGAGTTTCCACTTTTCTAGGGAACATCACTTTTTCTGGATAGCATGTTGAGGCCATAATTTTGCAGATACTTGTTGGGTATAGTATCAGCCCAATCTTTCTAGTTCTTTCAGTAACAGCAAGCAAACTCACAAAAGCTTTGCCTCAGATTTCACAGGCATGTGTGTGCCTCTCTCTCAGTACCCAGGCCGACGTGCCAATATGTAGGATTAAACTTTTTCCAAGGTTGAATAAGCCACCATCTGTCTATCTTGTGTGGTGCTGTGCGCCATCCGGGAGACTTGTCCCTTAGAGCATGTTTCTACCATATGTCACTCCTGAGTGATCAGTTATGCCAAGACATTTGGGAAAAAATGACTAAGTCGAGCTGGAAAACCCTTTCCGAATTCCAGAGGAGGTTTGCCAAGCCTGTATTTGCAAATAACTTTGCATCCACTGGTTTTTGTATATACTGTAAGTAACAATAAATAATAACCTTTACCCAAACAGACATGAGGTACCTGCCCTCCGTTGTCCAGAACTCAAGGAGTTTTTAATGAGCCAAGAGATTCAAGGATGACACATCTCCAGGAAAAATACAAGAAACTTTCACAGCGACTTTTAAAATTGCTAACTTAATAAAGGAAAAAAAAACCCAGATGTAAAGAATACATTTCAAGAAAGACTCTGCTTGTTATTTTAAAACCACAACAAACCAGTAATTTCTTTCAGAATACTCAACTAAAAATACCTAAGGCAACTGAATCAAGGCTTTTTCCTAATAGTAACCACCTAACAATGACCATCTAAAGTGCTCACCTGCACGCAAAGTGATCACCTAAACTAAATGTTAAACTGCTGATACAGTTCATGCAATTAGAATGTGTCTAATAAAGAATATGACTCTATCCTATTTTAGATTTAAAGAACCATTTTATGTTCCAATTCCTCAATTATTAAATTAAAACTCAAGCCAGCATCATTCTTATGGCCAGCTCAAGGCTGCTCATTTACATAACTGACTTTCAAGGGCACTTCGTTACCCAGCAATTAATACAGGCAAAAAATCTACCAGATCTGCTACCTAACGTTAAGGAAGACATTCTTGAGAACATTAAAAGAAGAGAGAAATTAGTGAATCGTGATTACAGCCTCCCTGAGTAAGATTAACATTGAAAGGAAATCTATTCCTCAGGGCAACGGGAGAAATACTAAGTATTAGAAGACAAATTATAGGAATTATTACATTTAGTGACAAAAGTGAGATGAGGAGCAGTACTAAAGTCCAAGAGAGAACATCGACCTTTGTGTTTCGCCTTCAGAATCTGGACAATCATTGAAAAAAAAAGGAAAGACATGAAACAGGGATTCACTACAGCCCACTGAGATTTGTAGAACGAATGCAAAAAAAAAAAAGCAGAAAAAGCTCATAAGTTCATAACCTTATTGAAAAAATATTATTATTAAAGGAAAATGAGGTAAATTAGCACCTCAGAATGGCTTATGTTTTTTTTTTAATGTATCTAATTTAAACTGTCTCCTTATGCACAAAGAGTGAAACTTGCAAAGGTGAGGATGTTGGTAACAAATTAGACTATGAAGGAAAGAAAGCCTTCTACTACAACATGGACTTGCTGAATGGAAAGAAGAGAGGAAAATAAACATAGAACAGTTAGGCAAATCTGGACTACTTGCCTACCTAACACACCTAATGATTTTGAAGCCAGCATATTTTTTTAAAGGCTCAGCTCCTTCCTGGCCCACTCCGACAGCCTGAGGCATTTACACTCTTCAGCCAAGAGAGACTGGAGATGCTGGTTCTACAGAACCTGCTTTCTGCTAACCCTTCTTATTCCATCGAGAAACCTTTAGGGTAACATGCACTGCTCTAATGTCCTCCTTGCTTCCTGCATCCACCCACAGGCCCAAATAATCTTCCCTTCAGGATGAAACATGATTTAGGTATAAGACTGACCAACTCAGAGGGTTGAAAATGGCGACAAGAGGGGAGGAGGGAAATTCATCAAAGCTGCCAATTAAGAAAATTCTTATTCTGGATAAGAATTTGTTCTATGAAGCTGGACAACAGCTTCCTCACAGAAGGAGCAGCCATGCAGCTTTTGCACTGCCATCTCTTGCCAGAACTACAGCAGAAACAAGAGTTTCTCCTACAACAAGCATCATGAAGATCCATGCATATCTGTAAGGAAAAACAGTGGAGCAACATAAAGGGAGAAATCATTGAAACACGGAGAAAGATTAAAATTCTTCTTTCCCTTTATGTTCAGTTTGAGGAGGCTCAGGATCCATCACCCATTTGTCCCACACCAGTGCAGATATACAAACAGGAATCTTATCAATCTTTGGAAATATGATGCTTTTTAAATTGGTTTAATCACTAGGAGTTCCTTGGAAATTCCTGGCACACACAGGCAGTTTTCTTTTGTGTTCCACTTCAAGCATGTACTAGGCCTCGACACACTCTGTTGTTCTCACAAACTTTTTAGGGAACTCTCAATTCTCCTGGAATTCAAAAGCTCAGGATTCCAACAATCACATACAAACCCCTTCCTCTAGGAATAAATTCAGTCTGTGGCACAACTAAATTTTCTGTTACATAAATGCAAAACTTAATTGAAACTTCTGCTGATAAATACAAGACTAGGACACATCAAAGACAGAACAGTGAAATTTATATTATACCACTTACAGGGTATGACCACAGAGACAGTGTTTAAAGATAAGAAGGGCTCTTCAAGCACGAGGCCAAACCCAAAGAGTTGTTATACCCTCTGAGCCACCCATCTGCAGGGTATTTCATATATTCCCACAATCATTCATCACAATTCATTCCTCAGTGGAGACTCTGGGCCCTACTTGGCAAGAATATTGATTGTCAGAGCCCACGATGTAAGGGAGAAAATACAGGTTGATGGGAAGCTATGGAATGTCACTAAAAAGCAGCCTCCTCTAATATAAAGTCCTCTAATATAAAGTCCATTTTGCAAGGGCTATGATACTGTAACATAAAACAAGTTTGTTTTTCAAAAATGTTAATGTACTATTAAAACAATACACAGTCTCTTTTTGCTATGAATAATCAGTACTCATAAGGTAACTCAAATAAAGAAAATCTCTACATGCCACGTGAAAGTAGCTTGGAGTTACCTTTGCTAGAGGTGCAAAAAGAGGGATTGTTGAGGTGGGGATAAGGCTTGCTTTTTCCAATCACAGAGATAAAGCAGTTTTTTCTCACGTAGCTTTCCTCCTTTTCCTCACTTCCCCCCTCCTCCACACAAAACCCAAGAAAAGATGCCATTCCTTTAGGTCAAAGGAAAAACAGGCCCAGCTGCCGTAAGCCAAACAACGTACAGGTTTGCTATCACCCCTGCTGTTTTGGCTCGAGCTCTTCAGACTGGAAAATTCAGAAGCACGATCTCCCAAGCTCTATGAATGCCAGAACCATCTAAGAGGAAAATAGGACAAGGCCACCCCCAGGCAAGTTTGTACTAAAATCTGCTGGCTGCAAGGCAAAAATACAGTAAACATCGCATAGGGACAGACTGCTCCTCAGAAAATATTCCACAAGAACAATATAGCTTCCAAAGAAAGGCTGCGCTAAGGAGACTTCTGGAGGGAAAAAAAATGCAATGTTTTAAAATCCTTGTGAGGAGTTAGCAAGCTAATGGCACACTCAACGACAAATTGTTTGACAGGCAATATGCTTTTGACATTAATCCAAAGAAGAAATGTAAAAGCAACATTGAATGTTCTCTACAAAGCGGTAACAAATTCGGTATCCTAGAATAGTTCTGCAGTTCACTAAGGAAATTTTGCTTTTGTCTTAACAATTGATTACATGGAATAAAACAAGTAATAACAAGCAATTAGTCATCAATATCACCACCCTGTCTGTCCAGGAAGGACAATTTAAGTTAAGTTTTTGCAGTCCTTGAGAGCTGAACTTTGCAACCGAATACAGTATGTTTTAACGTGCTCTATACTGACTCAACCTTGAAAAACAAGCCAAAAACAGAAGTTGAAACATCCTTTTTCCTGTGTAGCTCCAATTTGCAGTAGCAAGAAGCTAAACAACATGCTCTCCACCAGATGGCTGAAATAAAAAGAACACTCCTTCTGATTAATTAGGAAACAAATGAATCTGCTGTTAGGACAACAAGTTGCCATCAGGAAACCTGGGTTCCCATTAAACTTTGATATTTGTGCTTTCTCTGCAACTGTGTTCAAGACCATCCTCAGATTTGTCTCTCATTTCAGAAGCAAAACATTACACACCAGTCCATCACGCACCAGTACCACACCAGCCACTGCACAACCAAAAGGGGTACTGGCCCTTTTCACAGACAAGTAACACCACAGTTTTCCTAAAAGAGAGAGTGTCCATCACAGTAGAAACAACTTAAGGTCTCCTAGTGCTGTGAGGAGAATTGATGGGTAAAACCACACGTCCCTTGTCAGGGTTCAGTGAGCAGTGGAGGCTCATGCATGCACACCCAAGCTCTCCAGCTGGTCCAGGAAACGGAAATCCCCAGAGCAGATATAGTACAAGGAGCAAGGATGTGACAGCCCAAGCAGCAGAGCCCAGCCCATGGTGCCCTGCCAAGGGAGGCTGCCAAGGATGACTGTCAGCATCTCAAGTGAAGGTTCAGGATACAGTGCAGGTACTGGGGATGGAGGGGGGTGAAGGCATAAAACACATGGAACTTGCACAAAAGGTGTGCAAGTGCATGCACGTAGAACATGAGTACAACGTGTGCTGCCACTGAGATGGGTGACTTTGGGAAGAAGGAAACGGAGCTTACCTGACCCAGGAAGGTGCAGGTAAAAGCTCTTGGTATTGACGTTATTCCTCTGCTTTCTTTGCAGGAACAACTGCTTTATTGCACCAAACCTTAAAGAAGGACCATTTCAGAAGCTGGCTATGGGAAAGAACCCACCATGTTTGAGGTATAAAGGATAATTTCGCCTTCTTTACTGACAACGTGTGTGCCTAAAGAGGCACAATGCCTTAGTGAGAATCCAGAACTGCCATCTAACCCACACCTCTGTAATTCAGAGTATTTCTCCTGTGTGCACAACTGAAGTTTTCAAACATGTTGAGAGGGTTATTTTCTAAGGCCAAAGGGAATGGTGGAAACATTTATTAAAAACTAAATCTAAGATTCCTTCTTAAAATCCAAGTAATGGTACTATATCTTATTAAGTAATTAAGAAAGCTCAGAGACTTGAATAAGAAAACCCAAAAAAACTTCCCCACACATTAAAAAAGGGTTTCAATAATTTTATGTGTATAGGAAGGCCATTTTAGTCAGCTAAATGAATGTATCTCACTTCTCCTTATAGGCTGGTGACAGTTAAGTACCGTGGGAAATAAAGGCACACAACTACAAAAAAACTAATATTTCAAAGTGCAACTATCCATTACATCACACATACAATTATAGGGGGGGAAATTACTGGTTTTTTGAGCCTTTACAGTGAGAAAATGGACCCATGTAAAATTTCAGGAAATACAGTACTTTTTAGCACAATATTTTTAGAAGACCCACTTCTGTTCGCTTATGCTCTACTTGATGCCTCCTCTAAGACTCATGTTGGAAGAGACAGTGAGCAATTAAACCTGTGTACCCTCTCCCCACCACTCACAACACTGAAGACCTCACGAATATCCTCTAAGGTCTCTTCTTCTTCTTCTTCAAGAATCCCTGTTTCCTGTGGACATAAGCCTTTCCACATGTCTTAAAAATGCTGCTTTTTCCAAATTTTTCTCATCCTGCTATATTGTTTCTGAGCTGAGGGACCTGAACTGCACATGATACAAGATGCTGGTGAGCGATGAACTTGCACAGTGGCAACAAGGATGCCATCTCTTTAATTCTCTATTCCTTTATTAATATGTCCTAGTGTTTGATTTGCTTTTCTGATCAGTTTAGAGTAGTGAGCTCCTGTTTTACACTGCTGTTTAGCATACCCTGGTAATTGACTCACACACGGTAACAGTCAGGTCATAACTCACCATTTTTTAGTGGAATCACAGTTATTTTTTCCCTATGTAGACCACTTTTCATTTATCTGCACTGAATTTTACTGGCATTTCTACTACTCAGTCACACAGCCATGTCAGTCACTCCCAGTTCTTCATGGTTCACTTCAACCTTACTACTATGAGCAAGTTACTACCATCAGCACACTTTCTCACTTCATCAACAAGCTCCTTTCCAGCGTACAATTTATGGGCTGAATGCATCAACCAGTCCAACTAGTCTGGTGACTGAGAACCACTTATTCCTACCTTATTCCTCCCATCTTCTACCCACTTATTAGTCCATGACATGACCCTCCTTTATGCACTGCTGCTAGCTTCCGTCTGGCACAGAACATTGTCAAATTCCTCTGCATGCCATCCAGATCTTTCTTATTCACATACATATTCATCCCCTCAGAAGGCTTCAGTTACTTTGAAAGGTGGTGTTTCCCTTCATAAAAGAAAAGTTGACTCTTCCCACAGAGCTGGTATTCATCTTGGTAACACGTTTGTAAATACTACATTATGAAGTAGATAGCCTCCTTATTATTGACAAATTCTACATCTTTTCAGATAAGATGTAAGGGAACAGAGTAATATATTTTTCTGCCTTTTGATTTAAAAAAAAAAAAAATCCATAAGCATTTGCTTATTTTGAACCCAAATATCCAGGGAATTTAAAGTAACACCTATCTCTCTCTCCTTTATATATGGCGATAACTAAGAAGTGGCACAAGCAAAACAACAGCAATTTCTCCTCTTGTAACTCTTCAGCGAAGACAAGAATTGATTCAATTTTCTAACAATTTTTAACCTGAGGATCAAAAAGAAAGCAAATATTTTTTTAAAAAATTAAAATATTTTCCCGCCATCTGCCAGATGTGTAGGACTGCCAGCAACTGCATAGCAACAGAAAATTTTCTGAGTCAGCAATTTACAGCTTCTCTCAAGTTTTCTCCTTGATCTTACACAAATTGCTACTATTCTTTAGTAGATTAATTGACTAATATTCATCCCCCTATTGGCCCATTTTTGCTGATCATTAAGTTAATGGTGCAGGGAATAGTGTCTTTCCAGACTCCCAACCCGGCTGTTTCCTGCTAGCCTACCACAGAGGGCATGGGTATACCCACCTGAATTCTGAAAAGATATGACAATGATTTGTAAGAGTTAGCCATGGGAAACTGATTCCACTTACTCCCATGTGTTCCTGCATTAACAGTAGCCACAGCCCAGCCCTTAAATTATTGTCTGAAACCTGCAATGACTCCTATCATAAAAGTTCTCTCCTAACATTTATCCTAGCGCTATTTGTGACAGCCTCAGCTTCTTTGATATCATCAATTCCAGGCCCTTTGTACCCGGCTGATTAGTGTGAAGAGTGTCCAGAAGCTCTGAAGAGCACAGGACACAAGATGGGTCCTGGGACCCTCAATTTACATTACACCTCACACCAAATAACTATGTCGTCACCAAGTTAAAAAGACCAAGAAAACAGCACAATGGAAAATTTCAACGAAGTGTGGCTTCATCATTAAAATCTCTATTTGAGCTCTTTTGTTGGTTTCATTACACAGAGAGGCAGAGAGCTCTGTAAACAGATTTGCTTAGTTTCCGTGTCTGTTGCCAAATTTGCATCCTGCGGAACCAATTTTAAATAGAAAAAAGTGTCTCTTCCCATCCTCTGCTCCTTGGTGTCATTCTTATTAAGGATACAGAGTAAAAAATGAATGGAAATGAACTAGTCACAGTGAGGTTCAAATCCAAATGTTAACTTTTTTAATTGCCAAAAAAAATTCAGATCACTTTGATCCATAAGTCTGTCTTTCTTGCAGCTATGGAAAGTTTTTAAACGGAAGGCTGCCAACAATGACTTTGTTATAAACTAGAGTTCACAGTTATTTTTATGGAATTTTGTCTCAGTAACTTTTAGCTCAGCAGTTCTCATGAAAATATTTCCAAACCACTAACTTGGCTAAATATTTCCAGTAAAGCAAAATAATCCCTAGTTCCTAAATACAACTCTACTTCTTTTTTTAACCTCACTTTATCCTTCAGAAAACTAGTACAACTTTAAAAATGGGAATGACAGAGAGGGGAGAAAGGAGACAAAAAAATCTAAGAACTTCAAGCAGCCTCTCATATCTCTGGGTCATAGCAGATGCAGGACTGGAAATGGAGATGAGATATGGGAAATAATCTCCCACATATACCAGGTATTAATAGCAATAGCAAATAAAACCAGAATGAACACTGAAATTTGGAATAGTGCAGTACTTGCCTAGCAGAAAGCTCTCAAATAGATTCAGCCATTGTTAGCCCATGCTCACTGCCAGAATTTCCACACTAACATAAAGAACATCATAAATGGGAAAGAAAATCTGATGGGCTTTGTTTACCATTTTGTTTAGCTTTTTCAAAGAGGGAGTGTAAAGGAATCATTTATTATACCCCTTTTCGTATCTGTCAGATGTTGCATGTTTTATGTAACTATAACACATTTGGCAAACTCTTCCTACCTACCCATATGCTAGGGAAAAACTCAAACTGTGCAAGAGAAACCTTTCTTCACAAAGTAAATTTCCTCGTAGAGAGGAACTGTGAGTAGGACCCGGGGCTCCAAGATCTCTAGGCCCTCCTCTCTCCGCAAGGACTGGTACTTCCACACAACCTAGAACTCAGGTATCTGCCTCCCTGGGAAGCAGAACTATCCATCCTGTGCTCTACTCATGCCAAAGCAGCGGCTGCACTGGATCATTCCACACACCAGGCCACAACACAGATGCAGTACAACCAAGGCAAGCCCTCATCCCCGCCCCTACAATGGCTCTTTCAGAATGCAAGTGCCAGATGTGTTGGCACAACCGGCCGGTGCCTTCCAACACCAGTGACCAGGCCCGTTCCCCAAAGCAGAACAAAAGGACCCTGACACCCACGACTCCAGCACAGACTCCAGGCCAGCCAGCTGGGCATGAGAATTGACCCCAGAGGCCAGTCCACATGGGATGCACTGCTCTGCATGCGACAACTCGTGCTCTTTCACCTCAAGCACAAGAGGCCCCCACCTCTGATCTTGAACTCAAACTTCATTCATCATATGTATGAGACCAAAATTTGCAAGCTCCATGGATAGTCCTGAAACTGGTATCTTCCAGCTTTTTTCTGAAGTACATTGGGAAAATGGCAGCAGCTGTGATGAGTGGGAGCTGCCACCAGAATACCCCAGCAGAGGAAGGAGGGGAGTGTATGGAGAACATGTAGGAAGCTATGGAGAAACAGAAGAGGGTACACCACAAAGCACTTACAGCACAACTTGAGAGAAAAACAAACCATCCTCAAACAATGGGGCTAAAAAAAGAAATGACAGTGAGGAAAAAGATGATGGGAAGAGTCCAGGTGCAGAAGAATGGGGGAGGCTGTTCCAGACAACCAAAAAGGATCTTGCTTCTTGGTTCATCCTTAAAACATATTTAAAATTCAGAACTTTAGAAACAGATTTGCAGAGCAAACTGATAATGCATTTCACTCACCAGAGATTTCACCTGCAATCTATCTATGCAATTTAAAAAGGTTTTCAACTAAAAACATTTGCTAATTAAATACTTCACACAAATGTTAAACAGTTGTATTATCTTGGCAAATATGTGCCACAAAAAAGCAACCTCACTATAAGATTTATATTCTTTACTAGGTTCAACAGCGAGACTAAGCAGGAAATACCCTTTGCCTTCAAACTTGTGTGGGACTTTTCAAACTGCAGATAGACCAATTACTTTATTTACTAGGATCATCCAGTCAAGTTTTGTTGCTGACTTTGTTTGGAAAGCTGCTTCACTACCCTTTAGAGACTCTTGAGTTGCAGAAAAAAAGTCTGTAACTCAAATATATAGGCACAGTTTGAAACTGTGATGCACTTGTGTTAACAAGAACTCAGGCAGCCTTTGATTGCAGCAATCATGGCAGGGTTTCTGCAAGAGAAGAGGCAAAATTGAACTGTCAAGTGACCAAAGGGGGAGGCTGCAACAGGGTGTTTCATTGCATCTGTAGGAAATAGTGCTAAGCCCATTTATTAAACAAGAACAGAAAAGGGATTTAAGAGATCAAAAGATACAGCACTTGTTTTTTAATCTAGAAAATGAACCCTGCAAGGAAGTATGATGGAAGCAGGGTGGGACAGGCAGAAGGACAAGAGTAGGCTGCACAAGAGACCTGCAGGACACAAGTTGTCCGGACTGAATAGGTTCTGACCAGTCTTACCAGTGCCTTACACTGTCACTGCAAAGAAAATGGGAATCAAATCCTTGTACCATCCTGTCTGGCCCACCTGAATGGAGCTGCAGCACTAGATCTGAACCTGATGGGTGAAAGAAATCTTCTGTGGACAGGACAGGGAGAAATACATTCATTTGTCCAGTAAAAAGAGACTGTAAGCGCCTATTACCTTGAAGTCTTGCCTGTTATTTCTAAGAAGGTACTAAGGCACTGGATATTAATATTTAGAAATCAAACAGGTAGACAAGCTCACAGGAAGGAAGATTATATTTTGTGAGTGCAACTTGTGTCATACTAAGTAAGAAACACAGGTTTTATTTTACAAAATGTAAATCTACTTATCTTTTTTTTCCAAACAGCTAATAAATGCCTCCAGAAGCACCGAGTGGCTCATACACCTGAAAATGATGGACATTAATAGACACTTCTGGATATCAATTTTCTAAGATTTTGTTTTTTGGCCCAGTGCTATACAAACAGAATGCACATTGACAGAAATGCACAGATGGCCAAAAATACTCCTGCTTCGCAAATATACCAGTACACTAGATGGATTACATAAAATCCTCAAACTTCCAAGATCTCTCAAGTACACTGTGGGTATTATGCTTGCACAGAATAGTGATAATGCAACAAGTAACTCCAGTGTTGTCTTATATATGCACAGAAAACAAAGGTATCAACTCACCACTCATTTTCAAATAGACAACTACTTAATCCTTGCTAAAGTAAGCATGAAAAATATAAATTAAGGTATCTTTACACATACATTGACTCTCTTCTCCAACCAGTTTATGATCCTGCTCCCAGTTAGGCTTAAAGCTACTGATTTTTTTAAGGTCTGTTTTGGGTTTCTGTGGCAAGATTTTGCTAGCATGGGGGCCACAGGGGTGGTTTCTCTGAGAAGCTGCCAGAAGCTTCCCCTGTGTCTGATAGAACCAATGCCAGAGGCCACTGGCCAAGGCCAAGCTCAGCAGTGATGGTGTAGCACCTCTATGACAGTGTATTAAAGAAGGGGGAAAATCTGTGCAACTTCAGCCAGAATGAGAGAGAATGTGTGAGAGAAGCATCCCTGCAGATGCCAAGGTCAGTGGAGAAAGAGGGGGAGGAGCTGATCCAGGCACCAGAGCTGAGATTCCCCTGCAGCCCAGGTGCAGACCATGGTGAGACAGCTGTGCCCCTGCAGCCCATGGAGGACCATGGTGGAGCAAAAAGCCACCTGCAGCCCATGGTGGAACCTCAGCCCAGAGCAGGCAGATGCCTGAAAGAAGAAGGGAAGCTGTGGGAAGCCCACTCTGGAGCAGGCTCCTGGCAGGACCCGTGGATGCATAGACAGAGGAGCCTACACTGGAGGAGCAGGGGAAGGGTGTGAGGAGTCCTCTCTCTGAGGAGGAAGGAGCAGCAGAAATAACATGTGATGAATGGACCACAACCCCCATTCCCTGTCCTCCTGCGCCACTGAGGACAAGGAGGCGGCAGAGAATACAGGAGTGAAGCTGAGCCTAGAAGAAGGGAGGGCTAAGGGTGGAAGTGTTTAAGATTCAGTTTTTATTTCTCATTACCCTTCTCTGATTTGATTGGTAATAAATTACTTCCCCCAAGTCAGGTTTGTTTTGCCCCTGAGGGTAGTTGCTGAAGGATCTCTCCTGCCCTTATCTCAACCCATGAGCCTTTCACCATACTGTCTCTTCCCTCTCCAGCCAAGGAGGGGAGTGGCAAAGCAGCTTTGTGGGCACCTGACATCCAGCCAGGGTCAATCCACCCCAAAAGGTACAAAATCATTTCAGAAACAAAGGTCTCAGCCCTATAGACTGAAGATGGGGTCTCAACCCTATAGACTGAATCCAGCCCTAATGAGAATCACATTCTCCTGGGTCTTGACCAGGCTGGATGGGGCTTTGAGCAACCTGGTCTACCAACAGGCGTCCCTGCCCACGGCAGGGGGGTCGGAACTAGATGACCTTCAAGGTCATTTCCAACCCAAACCATTCTATGATTCCATGACTTAACAAGCTTTTCTTTCAAGAGTCCTCATTGTAGATGTGTAGGAGTCTGTGCTTTGAACACCTTCTAAAAGGAACCAACTTTACCGAAAAGAACTCGGACTATGTTCAAGAGCTACACAATGCACTCTGGGATAGAAACACTGACAACAAATCAGTTCACATGTGTACTGTACACTTCTAACTAAATATCGCTAAATAAAAAGGCAAAAGCAAAGAAAGCAACATACTCAACCAAAAATTATTTTAAAAGAAAATTGTGAAAAAAAAATATATCTACTTGTCAAACTGTCTGCAGTAACTCTAGATTTTTCCCACGTGCACCTATTATGCAAATTTTTAACACAACTGTATCTCAGCACATAAAAAATACTCCCATTACACTGTATTGCACTTGACATACTATATTAATTATTTGATATGCATGTATTAGCAATATTCTGCATAGTACATCACATATATTGTACACTTCCTCCTACTCTGCTCCCAAATACCTTTTCCAATAAAGCTGTCACAGCACCATCTCATGACTTGTACATTTTATAAATCTGGAGCGAAACAAGCTGAATGCAAATGCAATCATTTTAACTGTCCACATTTCTACAATTTTGACAGCATGTGTCCTAATTTGACTCCATGCATCCCTTTAATTAAAAGTGTGTTCATGCTTCTTTAAAACCTATGTGTCAAATCATTTTGGTTATGGTATTCAATATATAGGTAATGTCACACATGCATATAGAATGTCACCCGTGACTTAGTGGAGACATTCATCTATCACATGTTGCAACTTCCACCTTCCAAGGAAGAAAGGAACATGTATTTACAGTTGCATCCAGAGCTAAACTCCTTTTTGAGACAGAGAAGAAAAATTACACAATCTACTAAAAAGATAAAATAAAAGGAATTTGCCAATTATGTGCCTAATCTTCCCCTTTGTAGCTGCATTAAGGCAGTTTCAGGCACAGAGAGCACAGTGTGCTGTAACAACCCCATCCACTATGTCACGATACTTCACCACGTTTCTAAGTTCTGCAGCTTATGCAAGCTCCCAGATCTTCTGCATAATACTTACTCATCCAGCTGGAGAAAACACAAATAATCTAAAGAACCAATAATACACATGATTTACATAACACGCCCTGCAAAATAGAACTGTGGAACCAGCCGAATGAATTACAGCAAGGCTGAGGCTGCGAGGGGTCTGAGTCCCCAGCTGGCTGCACCGGGCACTTTGCATCGCATGTGCTCGAGGATCAATCGCTCCCCTGAGACATGGGCAGGGCATCTGCACAGACAGTGCCTGCTCGACTTGTTAGGGCTCAGACTTAGTTAATGTCACACAATTTACACTGTTTTCTAGTATTTGCCTCACAGCAGATGCTATCACTGGAAAAACCTACGACCTATTGCCACCGACTGCTGGGAGAATGGTAACTGAGAGACAGTGAGTGAACCAACTCAACAGAGTCACCTGGGACAATGAGGCTGTGACAGTCACTGGGAATAGAGGGAATCAAACCACATGGGTGAAAAGAAGCAGTTCTATGTACCTGGAGTATCTTCTCTTAAGTGGCTTCATCTTAAAGAGCTTTACTTTTAAAACTATCTAAACATGAAATGTGATTCACTGGTAACCACATCTGAATTCTTCAGTATCTTTCAAAAATCTAAACCATAGATCTTAAAATGATACCAGCTTCTAGAAGATCCGACTTCCATCTGAATTGTTTTAACCTACTAGTAAGACTTTATTTTCTCTTATCACATCATTTTCATATTTGCCTCTTCTGATGTTCATTTAACAACTTGCATTTTTTTGATGTTCATTTAACAAACAGGTCCAGACAGCTACTTTCCTTTTCCTGTCACCAGGCTTCTGCTAAGCAGCAGGGGTAAAATCATTACAATACAATAAGGAAACAGAAGTTACAAGACAGATTTCAGCAGCTTTAGTATATGGGACTGCTTGAAATTTAGTCAGTAGTTAGGACTGATTATGATAATTTAACTGCTGCTGTTATACCAACACAGCTCCCAGTGATAGAAACATCTATGACATGGAGAGTCAAGTGAGGGAGAAGGGGCAAGAACAGAAGAAATGTGAAAATCCCAAGAAAAAGGGAAAATAGCAGATTCAAAAAGCTTTGGAAACTGCAAATGCAGGCAGTGAACTGAAAATATATTTTATAAAAACACAGACTGTTTTTCCAGACAGCTAAATATTTTTGTTGATGGATAACACTTCCTTAATATCTAATTTCTACATGGTAACACTGAAAGAAGGAAATGGGAGGGGAAAAAAAGGAAGCACCACATACAAAAATTGTCAATTTCTGTCCACAGCCATCTTTTCCTTCTCTAGTCTGTTTTGGAGTATCCACAGCATTAAACAGAAAGAAAGCTGTAACTAGAAGCTTAAATATGACAGGATACAGACACTTGCCTTCCATGCACACTGTCATTGTGAATTAGGCATGAGTTGACAAGCTAAAGACCTGGCTTGCAGTCTCATCATTCAATCATCCTTCCAATCTCATCAATTGAGCAAGGCAGTAACACATGTCCCCTCCAGCTTAAATGACAGCAAAACTGTGGGTTGTAATCACAGGTCATCTTCACACGACACTTATCATTAAGGATGGTTTTGTTCCGAATCAATTTTTATTGAGAATTACTCTAATACAATACTTCTCTTTGCTACTTTTAGCTCCTGCATTTAATATTGTTTGGAAGAACATTTCAACATTATAATTTCATCATTTTCTATGAATAAGATAACAGCAAATGACATTGTGTGGAAGCCAAGATCAGCCATTTGCAGTCCAAAAACTCTGACAAAAATAAGGTCACCTAGATGAACTTCCACAATTGAATCTTTAGCCAGTACTAATCTATGGTGTCTTAGTTACAGTCTAGGTTACTTTAACCATGTAGAAGCTGTCTCAAATTACCTGGACATAAAAATTTGAAAAATAAATAAAAATGTAAATTACAACATTAAGTATCCTTAAAGAAAACAATTCCACATTTGCATGTAGCATCTAATGTTTTCCTAACACGTAAAATGCATCCTTTTTCTAAATTTGCCAAATCGTGATTTTGTTCTTTATTTCTCTTCTACAAAAGAGTTGTCCTCTCTTTTTATAGACCTTAAGCAGCAATTCTGGACCAAGTCAGCTGAGTGTGACCTGAAAGGATAAACCAATGGAAAAACAGGAAGAAAAGCTATAATTCTGTACAGGGTATAGAAAGGGTAGAAGTAAAGTGAGACTCACTACCTCAGTGAGAGGATAGGCTCATCTGGAGCTCATTTACCAGTTTTTAAATACCAAGAATTCCTTAATAAAAAAAGTATTAGCTCAGACACCACAGCAGCATCTCTGATTTTCAACTAGGTAGGGAAATATAATCAAATCTCTATTAACATCATTTGCTTTGTGATGGTTTACAACAGCTGAGGATCTGCCTTGAGGATAACTGGAAATTTATTTATTTGTTCTCTCACATCGCTAGACAGGATGCACACATTTCCCAAATTTTATCAAGCTTAAACTAAATTCTAACCACCCAGCACAGATACTTCATCACAAGTTTATTTTTCTCTATGGCACCCTCACCACCTTCCCAAGCACATCAATCTCAAACATTTGATAACAGCTACAGAAAATATGGGAATATACTTCTGTGGCAGCATATAAACACTACCAAAAATACACTTTATTATCAGAAAATGTATTTTAAAATTTGCACCCAGTGAATGGTTAAACATACCATTTTTCCATCACTCTGACAGAAATGTGTTTATCCAAGCCAAAAGTAAGGAATAGCTTTTAGATAAGGATATATCATAGGCTCATAGAATAGCTATGTATTGGAAGGGACCTTTAGAGGTCACCTGGTCCAATTCCCCTGCTATGGGCAGGGACATCTTCAGCCAGATCAGGTTGCTCAGAATCCCATCCAATCTGACCTTGGCTGTTTTAAGGGCTGGAGCATCTACCACCTCTCTTAGCAACCTCTCCCACTGTTTTACCACCCTTATTGTAAAAAACTTCTTTCTTCTATCTTATCTAAACTGTCTCTCCTACCATGTAAAGCCATTCCCCCTTGTCCTGTCACTACAGGCCCTCGTAAAAAGTCCCTCTCCAGCTCTCTTGCAGGCCCCCTTCAAGTACTGGAGGGTGCTCTAGGGTCTTCCTGGAGTCTTCTCTTCCCCAGGCTGAACAGCCCCAGCTCTCTCAGCTCCACAGGAGAGGTGGTCCAGCCCTCTGACCATCTTCATGGCCTCCCCTGGACTCACTCCAACAGGTCCATGTTCTTATGTTGGGGGCCCCAAAGCTAAACCCAGTACTCCAGGTGGGGTCTCACAAGAGCAGAGTAGAGGATATCCATCTAACTACACGTATAAACACACAAACAGAGTTTTCCAAATAACTGTCCTCTCAAAAAGATTGCTATTATATTTTAAACAATTCACATTTTCACCTCAGTGACGTTATAACATGATCATATGTTTCCCAAAAATTGGAGTACCAGAACTGATTGAGATCCTGAACTGATCATGCAATCTGTCCCCTCTGCTAGTTCTCCCATTCAGCCTGGATGCATCCCTTGCAGCTTTGATCTTTGAGCAAAAAGCCTAAATTTCAAGGAATTATCAACAAAATATTTTTGTTGTTTCCAAAACTGAGTGTTGGGAGATGCAACATACAGGTAATCATTTACTCTCTCCAGGTTCATATCAAGTACAGCTAGTATCAGCTTGTGCAAAAAGATCAGTGTGGCAAACAGTGCAGTCAAGGAAAAGTTCTTATACCAAAAATCACACTAAAAATCATTTTAAACAATAAAAGTTAGAAGCTAAGTATCAGTTTAAAGCTCAACTTCCTTTCTATTAGAAGAGTTTTAACCATAAGGAGAAATGTTAGTAAGGCTGCAACTTGATTATTCCAAAAACTTAAAAAAAAAAAAAAGTCTAAGTTCATACAGAACAAATCAAGTATTTTGGGATAGGCACAACAGACTTGGTCATTTGTATTTATTTTTCTTCAAGCTTATACTACATATCCTCAAAGTTACCTTTTTATTTAAACTTTGGCCAAATACACTTTCTTTCCTCAGAGAGATAAAATATTTTCACTACAGTTCTCAAGTTGGGGAAACAGAGTACTAAAACTTATTGATATTATCAAAAAAGGAGACTACTAGAACAAGATTTACAAAACAAGTTGGAAAACTAATACAGATGTCCAAGAAGAGCAGTAAAACTATCTCAGGGAGTGTCCATGAAAAACGAACAATCAGAGAAATACTACCTTTGGCATATTCTTGATGACAACAAGCTTCATAAAGCCCTGAGGAATGGCAGATATGCTGTAATTTCTTTCCAGTCATTTCTTTATAATTAACTTCAAACGTGAATGGGAGGCTTCCACTGTCAGAGCTGCACTGCTCCTGTGTAAAGGCCACGTATCCAACCAGGGATACCAGAAATGGTTGTGTTCCCCAAAGCTTAATATACTCACCACCTTGCTACACTGGTATGGACACTGGTGCTTCTTGTGGTGTAAGACTCCTTCTAAGTAGCAAAGGATCTGTTGAGCATCTGATAAAAACAAGAATTTTACCCATAATAGCTCCAGCCACACATGAAACACAGTGTCCCCATATGACAAAGCAAATCCAAAAGTCAGAAGGCAGACAAGTATGTCAGTGGGCAGGTCTTTGTATGACCTTCCCACCAGTGAGGATCCCAAACTAAAAACAAGGGAACTCAACTTTGCAACTGGCTAAAGAAATAGTAACCTTGAACCTACATACCATACCCAATAAATTTTTTTCTGAAACAGTGCTCAGTTAGAAGGATTTCATGTTCAAGGTGACAGACTGGCAGTAATGAAATGTGAACTTTTCCATTTCTCTTCAAAATTGCAAGCAACAACACAGGGAACTTCTCACACTGTCCAGTTCAATTTCCTTCTCACTTAATTATAGGTCAGGAGTAATTCCACTACAATTAATTAAGTTACATCAGAGGCTGACAAGAGAAGTAGCAGTCTGTCTACAGCATGACACAGGGGAAAAGGCTGTTCTCCCACCACGGCCACTCACTTTTAGCCTCAAAGAACATTAGCCCATTACAATTGCACTAATGACCAGAGCCATTCAATCAAAGAGCAATTAAAGTTCTGCAAAATTAAAGTCCCGAAGTCCAATCCTACTTTTTAGGAAAGTACCTTAATGAACAATGTAAAGACAAGCCTCAGAGAACAGCTCTCCAGCCTTCCTGTTTAAACTGACACAAGAGCCACAAGCAGAGGAAAGGAGGGACAGCCTGCAAGGACACCACTGCTGGAGAAGACTCCCCCAGTGTGGTCCTTCTCACCAGGGCTCCTGCTTTTAGCATTGCATTTGGCAAACACCCAACATTTGCTGGACAAAATGAAAATACCCCTTTTTTTTATTTGCTCCTCCACTGACTTCATATTTAATTCTCCATTTTCACTGCAGAAGGAACAAAATGCTCTAGTGAACTAAGACCAGTGTACAACATCCACTCCAGAACCAAGCAAGACATCGGACATAAGGTGAGAGTTTTCAGGCCTGGACTGAGTGTGAATAACTACAGGTGAAAGTCACCTATAACCAAAGTTCCTTCATTTCTGGATATTTTTTACTAGTATCTACACTTTTTCAGTCACAATTCACCACTCCTGTCTTCAGGTTTTGGTTTATCCATCAGTTTCTCCACATCCACCTCAGACCTTCAGCATTCCCTCAGGCAATCTCTTCCCTATTCCGCTCTGTTCATTTTCCTTTCACTTAACTGCTTCTCTCTAGTTCTTCACTGCACAGAGCAGCTCCACAGTCTCTCTCTCTCTAGAGAGAGTCATCACCTGGCTCACGTTCTACTAACAGCAGAATGAATCTGACTAATTCTTACCCAGTCATGGACCAGTCACTGCAGAGTATTTCAGAGCCTGATCCCAGTTTTACAAGCAGAGTGCAGACTGGCACTAGGACAACAGACCTTAAGCACAGGAGGGGAAGAGAAGCAAGCCAAGACAAGCAGGGAGGCAGACACAACCTGTATTCTTTTGGGGGCTCTCTCTGTAGCTGCACAGATGTTGCCTTACACAGCTCATCATGGGAAGCAGAGTGTGAACAAGAATCCTGGTGCTTCAGAGACTTTCAGAGAAAGGCTACCCAACCACTGGAATGCAGCTGAATGAAAAAACAATGCACAGGAGACACAATTTCTAATGGAAATATAGATTATATCAGAGGGCTAAAAAAATGCCATAGGCTGCATCACAGCATACATAGTTTTAATATTTAAAAATTAGTGTACTTTTGCAGTCATTGGGAAAAATAAATTTGAAGCGACCAGCACGTGCCTGAGTATGATTAAAGACAAAAAGTCGAACTGCTCAGATCTGAACAAGTCACCTTCACAGAGTGGTGGCTGCTGCAAACCTGAGCTGCAGGGCGGGTTGGCACTTTCCAAGGAAACTCAGGGACGGTCAGTTCCTCCCTGCATTGCACTTACCTCAAAAAGTCATGACCTCAACATGAAACTGTACTTTAAGTCAGCACCCAAAAGGCACTGTGGAACTTCCTGCTTGCACTTCAGTATTCCTTCTCCCTTTGTTACAATCATAGAAGATGGAGACACACCCATGCAAAACCACAGGGATCCTCTATATTCCTAACTATGTTTATTGACATTTTGATGGGGCCACCCTTAATAAACACAAGAACAAAGACAAATTACTTATTAGCCCATGTGACAGATGCACAGAAGTCTGCTTTAACCAGCCATTCCAGATCAGTTTCTACTTTTTATAGGACAGCATGTGTTGTTGTTATTTACTGGGAGTAATGACACAGGTTACTGGATAACTTCACAGCAACATGTTTGTGTTTTTTCTTTCTTGGTCTAACTCTCAGGCAATGTTTCTTTCTGCATTTATCCTGGTGACTTAAAGTGAAATAATTCTACTAGCTTAGCCATTTCCTCTGTTAAACAGCAGAAATCCAAGGGTTTCTGGATTCAGCAAGTCTGAAAACCACAGACACTGGCAAACCACAGTTCCCTGCAGCATAAAGTTGACAAATAGCATGGGAGGAAGAGAGTTAGAAGCCATGTATCTTTTCAGCTGCATCCCAAGTACCTTACATGGAAGCCTGGCCTCACTGAACTCACTGACCAGCACTTTATAGATCAACTCAAACTAAAGGGGATGTTTTTACATCTGTTTTAAGTCAGTTATAAAAAATGTCATCCACTGCTGTCATGCAGAATGGTGGGAAAATTATTTTTCCATAGTTATTCTTCACATCACTCTTCCCTCAACTTACTCCCAAACCCAGGTACTCGCAATTGTTGACACAATTAAACAACCATTTTTATAGTACTGGTCCCATAGTGGGTAATCTGTTAAGGCTTCTTGTTTCTAAATAGGGTTTTTTTATTGTTATTTTTCTTATAAATTCCTCCTGCTACCTCCTGCAGGTTTTTTACATGCAGACAGGACCTAGGACCCTTGGAGAGGCATTTTCCCCAAACAACTGAGAGCTCTGTGCTCGCGTCCATCTGGGGCAGATCGAGATCACAGAACACACACATATGTGCTCACAAAGGGCCAACGGTGAGATTCAACTGTCAAGAAACCATCCCTCAAGTACAGTTCATTCTCTTTAACAAGATGCTTCCAAGTGAAACATGCTGTGGTAGCCCAGCTGGATGAAAGACTGGCTTCAGCAACAGAGCTTGTTTGAGAGATTCCCACCCCAGTTGGCCAGTCCATTCCCAGCCCACAGACTGCTGACCCTTCCTCTTCCTCCCGCACTCCAGTCATGCCTCCACAACCGCTTGCAGGGCTGCAGTCAAACTGCATGGCTGGAACGACCTGCATTAACAGTAACTCCCTTCCTATTCCCACTGGGAGGTTTAGTCTAAATCCAGATCCTTTCAGTAACCCACTTTGAAGCACAGCACTGCAACATCTGTCCTGGCACAGCCCCAGCAATGGCCAACCACCACATGTCAACCCTTCCCTCTAAGACAGGCACGAATGGGTGAGACCTCAATACTGAGACAACAGTGATCATCTTATTTCCTCAATTCCTGCTCAGAAATACTTCCAACTGGTTTGCTGCATCTGAAAAGCTTTCTAGCCCAAATACCCAGTCCAAAGCATGGAAAATTTCCTGTCCAATTTCCAGCTCGTACTTGAGAAAGCTACAAACAACTCTAATAGTCTTAATTAACTGAAAACGACAGGCAACCTCAGCTGCAGATGCTCAGTCTTTTATAATTTGAACATATTACACTAATTTTTATTCAATAGCATTCTATTTTTTTGCTTTTTTTTTTCTCCTAAAGATCACTAGAAAGTGTTTTGTGCAGGTAAATATTACAGAAACATTTTATCTAAAAAGTATTCTCTCAAACTGATTGATAATAGTCCTAAGGGTGTATAAACTAAACTACTAAGCACAACCAGAAGACTCAAGTTCTTTTTCCATACAACCTAGCTATTTTTATTAAGGCACTAAGGTCTTATGTATCCTGACAGTCCAAAGAATCACCAACAAAAATGAAAGATGAGAAATTCTATTCAAGAGACTAACTTGTTCCTCTTGTTGAATGCATACTTTTATATCTGTTCAAACAAAAGGGAAAGCAACCATAGAAATCTTCTTTCCTGGTTCGTTCCAAATCTTTTGCAGGGGAGAAATAAACAACATTATGGTTATCCTCCAAAAATAAAAGAATGGAAACTCAAAACCTCCACCTCTTACCATCAGCTTCATGGTCTTGACTACCGCCTTTCTCTTCATAACATCACCAGATTTAAGACAGACATTTCAAGAAATTACGAGAGAATCTGCTGCCTTTCTACCACAAATTTAAATGAGAGGGCATCACAGTCTGAGCAGAACATCCCCAAAGCACCTCCTGCCTCTGCAAATTTATGCAAAATAATTTGCAGGGATTACCCATATTGCTGTAGATTAGAACACTGGCACTAATATGCTTTTGGACTACTTCTCTGGACAACAGTGGTTTTGCAGAAGAGTCCTTCATTCCAGGTTCAAAGGAACACACCAGAAAAAGAGGGTTTATCAGACTGCATCCAAGGTTTCAATCAGCTATTCAACAACAGAAAGCAAACAGGGATACACAGCAAGTGGGGGCTGCCAGTCTGAGACAAACACCAGTAGTGTCAGACCACACCCCAATCACCTCCAGTGCTACGTGGTAGATGAATGATGTATTGTATGGACAAAGTCATTTTGCAATAAAAGGGACTCTCTCAGAGCTCATCTTTCACAGTTCCAGCAAATAGGGATGTTACCAGCATATGTGATTTTAAATACAATGTCCATTCTTTCACGAATAGTTAACAAAATAGATCTCACTGTTAAATCTTTCCTTTAAAACCACAGATGGAACCACAAGAAGTGAGCTTGTCCAAACTCATTTACACTAACTCCCACTCCACCCCAAAATGCAGTCCCACTGCAGATGTCTTTAATGCTGTGTAACAGTTCCTTCTTTCCACTCCAGAAAAGTTCAGCAGGTAGCTGAAGTCTTCCTGGGTTTTTGTGCCTTAACTGAACATGACGTTTACACATGATTTCTGCTACAAATTCTTCATGCTACCTCCTCTGAAGTACCCTATATGCAAAGGAACAACTTAATACTCAGCCAGAATTGCTGTTCCTCTTCAGAATGAGGATCAGAACTTAAGTTCCATGTTTTGAGGTCTATTCACACCCTGCTCTGGTAAGAAGCATTAGCATGGCAAAATTGCTGGGGCATTATCTGGCTCTTCTGGGGGAAAAAAATAAAGGGAAAAAACCACACAGAAAAAATAAAAAAAATATATAAAAACTTAATATCCTGTATAACAAAAATTTGTATGCTGTTCATATGGTTGTCACATATTACAGTGCAAATAAAGAGTCGTCTTTGCAGCAAACTAGCACAAAAACCCCACATTTTTATCACAGAAAAAAAGTAGCATCTAAAACAGATAAACCCTACTATAAAATTGTTGTGCCACGGTGAAGTCTGAGCTCCTCATGCTACAGATTTAAAACACAAACATATTTGTGTTTGAGGTCGGCTCTCAAACTCAAGAATAACTTTGAATATTGTAAGAATTATTACATATTTGGACTTTTGGATTCTTTAGTTATCTATTATTAGCTGGAGTTCAGTTGTCAAGACAACAGTTTCCACTTCTACAAAATGCTTGAACTGTCAGCAAAATGTAACAGTCAATATCAAAAGGTCACCAGACTGGTCATGTCTACAGCCAGGAAATACGAGTATCTCCTGAGGGTAAGGCCAGGCTGCCACAGGAACAATGGCAATCAAACACAAGGAGACTGGATACTTCTGAATGATCCACCCAGTAGAAACAGAAGAATTCAAGGAACAATCCACCTCACACAAGATCTGCTGCCCTGCTGGGCTTCTGTGCAGTGCATTAATACAATGGCCACCCCAAATCAGAGTACAGCGTGGGTAACATAACTGATGAAAGTACATGTTTCACTAGAGAAAAATTGTGTTTAACATATCAGAGATAACTTAGGATACAGCAAAAAACACCCCAAAAACATCATAATGCAATGAATTCCTCTTATCCAAGAACCGACAGTCAAAGGAACACAGCAGTTAGGCACCGAACATAATTCCACAAAGAAATGCTTGGGAGAAAGGAACATGCTCCCAAAATTAGGTCAAGCCTGATATCAAGAAAGAATGTGAATAGACACTTAGAATTCTTTTTTTTGACTATGTGATGTTAGCATGATAGCAATAAACTTATTGCAACATGAGTCACACCCAAAATCTATAACTCAGAAGGTTCCTGTATGCCCAAAAGTCACCACTGGGAAACCCTGCCAATATGCAGTTTAGTTTTTATAAAACCAAGTACCTTAGGATCACATCTATTTTCTTTATACTTTATTTTTTTCCCTCTAAACAAGTATTTTGTATCAAGAAAAAACAAAAAAACCAGACACAGCAGACATAATGGAATAATGTGATATCCTCTTACAAGTCCCAGACTTGGACTCTTCACTGTGTGACTATCTGTGTGAGCACAGACAAAACAACACACAACTCCTTGGCAGGCAGGGGTAACGTGCTCCCTCTTACTCATCACCTTCAGCTTTACATGAGCCATAGGTTGAGACAACAGCATAACCATCTCCCCAAAGCATTTTTCCCACCCAACTGGTATTCATTCAGCACAGAGGGAAAGGACAGAGGGAAGGATACTCAAGGTCAACTGTGCACAGAATATTCTAAAGGACTGAGAGTCAGCTAGCATTAGTCTCTTCAAAGATCCCCATGACTAATTCTTTTCTTTATATATATAATGTACGTCTCCATGCGTACACAGCTCCCCTACGCAGTCATCCTCTGCCTTTTATCTCCTTGTCTCTCTAAATAGACCCTTGCTTTAACTTAGGAGAAAGCAACTATACCCCAAACTCAGAAGCAATCCTTCCCCTCTGATGGAATGCTTCATAAATACTTGCAGTACTTAGAACATTTATTTTGTTGCAAGAACAGCTGGGAATAAACTACCTGGAAGTATCAATATTAGCTCTTGTTAAGGCTGTTTGCAGGGAACCAGAATAGCTCACCGGCAGCAAAACTCAGTGGAGAAGGAAAGGCAAGGAGGGAAAGGAAGAACAGAACATCAATGTACAAATAACCTCCTCAGTATGTCATCCTGAGGGATACGTGGGGAAGTTATCTGGCAAATTGGAAACAGTCCTCTTGGACAACAGGCGCTTTTGTCAAATTATCATTTCCCAGGATGTGAGAGCATTGTTCCCTACATACCTATGTTGGAACAGCTCCTCAACTCAGTGAAGGCATCAGACACTCCTTTGCCAGATTTGAATTTTCTGACCTCTCTTTTTTAGGCACTATGCTTTTATTTTTATCTAATAGGTTATTTTCAACATATGGAAAAGTAACCGCTCTAATTTCTGAACCAATCATGTCTTTGCATTAAACTGGGCCAGTGATAATCTGTTCAGAAATGTTTCTTTTCCTTTAGGTTTCTATATTTACTTCCAACCACAGGTTGAAACCTACAGATCATAAGGAAGGTTAGAGTCGCCCAAGTTGTTGTTCTTAATTATCATTTCATATTAAGACTTAAAGAATATATTCTTCCTTTTTATTGTTGTTAATGGTCATTGCTTCTTTCAATATCTTTGATAATACATTGTAAACATCATACAGAAATTCAGCATGTCAACATTTGACATTGCATTGGTTTTGATCCCTAACAATAAAACGCAGTTTTTAGATTAATCAAAATACACCGATTCCTAGGTTTGAGCCATAAACAATATTGTCACGTTGTATTAATGTCCCTGTGGTCCTTGTTTTAGAAGAGAAGATTCTTTCCTCCTGAAAAGTTAATCATCTTGTTCTGTATCTGGCATAACATATAAGAAAATCACCAAGGTCTATTACTGTCCGGCTCTGTGGGCTCACACGCACGCACGCACAGGTAGCTCCAGTATAAAGTCAGTCACAAAGAGATGGGAAGGGCCTTTGCATGAGTTCCAGCAGGAGCATTTATTGCTTCTACATTGTCAAAGGCTGCAGAGACAGAGACGAGAACAATGGCAAACTCAAGGTTTTATCCGGGGGCAGGGAAAAGGCGGGACTAGGGAACGGGGACCAATGGGGAAGCTCTGGGGGAGTGACAAAGGGGTAGAGGCTGACAGCCAACCAGGGAATCCAAACTGGGATAGATTAATTTAACAGAATAATGCATCCTGGGAGAAGCCCTTCTGGTCACCCTAACATAAAATGGTTCTTTTGGTACTAGGGACTTGTCCTACTGAGAACACTCTGTCCCTTGTAACGTAGGTTCGCTGGCCACCACAAAGGTCTGTGAACACTGCTAAAATGACACTGCTAACGTTTCCCTTTCAAATAGCCACAATCCAAAGACTTCCTAGCTGCTGGGATCCTTCTATTAACCTTAAGTTAAAGCAGATTTTTTTTCTTACGCACACCCCAAATCCTATAGTACCGAGATGAGCATTCCTAAAGCGTTGTACAGCGCAAATCTTGATGTGTTCAATAGCTCTCCTCACATCAAGAGGACCTATATTTGCACAGACACAATATGCAGTCGCTTAAAACATAAGGACATTTTCCCCCTCACAGACATGAACAGAAGTTCAAATTTGAATATATCCCACACTTTCAGTTACAAACACAGACTTGGGTATAAAAGGAGAATCCGTATTGGGAGTAGTCAACACGTTTTCTTGGTTATAATCTCACTTGAGAACCATTCTCTTGCCAATGAACACAGCCAGCCATCAATATCAGCACAGGGCTCCTGCAGAGCTAGTACCAGTAAATTTGCTTTCCTGAAAACCATATCTAGGAAGCACTTAATTTAACCTCAGTCATCTGGTAAGCCGAAAAGAACTGGGAAGGGAGAAAATTTATGTTTTATAAAAAAATAAAACACCTAAAAAGTACTGATCAGGGAAAACACTTTACTGTGTATTGTTGATAATCACATTTCCATCACTTCTACTCTCCCTGTTTTCTTGACAGCTGTTAACCTGAAGTTCGGAACAGAAAGAGGCCATTGGGGAGTTTTATGTTCTCTTTTTTAATGTGGAATTCAAACCACAGGACCAAACTATCCTCTTGCAAAGAAATAAGTATTGCCTATTAACAATTAGTGTCTGACCCCTTCTGCAGTTCTTACTGAAAATGGGAGCAAAGTTGGTGGCGAACAAGTGGCAAAGTTTGCCACTTTTCTGCCACCATGACAAAATTTCTTGCAGTAGCAGGATGACATAAAACCTGCATCCCATACAGAGCCCATAAATTACCAACTCAGGAAGGCTACTTAAATATTCACTAAGTCAAATTCAGACCTGGTACCCAGGAAACTCTTACTGAGCTAAGATTCCCAAAGAAATGGATTGAGAAATAACCTGAACAACAGTGACAAGAAAATCTAGAAGTCACCTTGGTGGTTCTGGGTGACAGATGACAGTCAAGACCAGTGTGCTGGCTGCAGCTGGGGCAGAGTTAATTTTCTTCACAGTGGCAGGGATGGGGCTGTGTTTTGGATTTGTGATGAACACAGTTGATAATACAGAAATGTTTTTGCTACTGCTGAACAGGACTTACACAGAGCCAAGGCCTTTTCTGCTTTTTATACTGCCACACTGGTGAGGAACCTGGGGTTGCATGGGAAACTGGGAGGAGACACAGCCAGGACAGGTGACCCCAACTGACCAAAGGGATGTTCCAGACCATATGACACCATGCTCAGTATAAAAAGTGGGGAAATAAGGGGGAAGCGGGGGACGTTTGGAGTGATGGAGTTTGTCATCCCAAGTCCCTGCTACACGTGATGGAGCCCTGCTCTCCTGGGGATGGCTGAACAGCTGCCTGCCCATGGGAACCAGTGAATTAATTCCCCTTTTTGCTTTGCTTGCTGCACAGCTTTTGCTTTCCCTATTAGATGGTCTTTATGTGAACCTGTGCGTTTTCCAGCTTTTACCCTCCTGATTCTCTCCCCAGTGCCACTGGTGGGGGAGTGAGTGAGTGGCTGCCTGGGGCTTGGTCGCTGGCTGGGGTTAAACCATGACAGCCAGCCAGTTTAATTAAATAATAATGGACAGGAAATGGAGTCTTATTCCTTCCTTAAACTTTTGAGATAGCATGAATCTAACAGCTGCTCATGCAAAAAGAAGAGAAGCAACTAATTTTTTTTATAAAATTATTAGAAGCCTCTGCAATATACACTTTACATTGGGTTGTTTGTTGGGGTTTTTTTAAGTCCTTGCCACAGTTCATAGTGAATTTCAAATATTCATGAACTTTCACTTAAACTTTTCTATATGCTAATTAACATAATTATATGTATCATAAGCATGTTTGGGTTTTGCACTATCAATATTTCTCTACCCCATTTTATCAGTAATTTTCAATTATATGGGATATTGTATTTGTACCATTTACAGTCTCTCTAAAAAGAAAATGGACAACATGAATAAAATCCGCAGCTTTTTTATTTAATGTTAAGATAAAACTGTTTTCAGACAGGTATCATCAAGAATAATTGCTCAACAATTATTCTTAATTACAAAAAATGCAAAAAAAAATAAAAACTTAATGACCAGCTCTTTGCAGGACCGTTTGACACTACAAAGGGAATCCAGTGTTCACTGCATAGGCACGAAACCAGTACAGAGGAGGCTGCACCATGGTACTCACTCCCCTTTAATCAAACTCTAATCTGATGGTTTTACATTCTGACAGTTTTGGTGAACACAGACACACCTAATTACAACATGACTTGTTTACCCAGCAGCATGTAAGGTTTTGACTGTAAAAGTGATGAGCACAAAACAAATGCACCCTGTAATATATAATTTGCTTTGATATGAAAAACCTTGAACAAAAAAATTATACCGTGCCAGCAGTCCGACAGCTAAAATGAAATGTAAAAGGTGGCTAATTGCTTCAGCAATAAATAGCAAGTACTTGAAAATAAAGTCAGTGTTTTGGTATCATCTACCACATCTAGTAGGTCAGACTTTGCTGTGATAACCCACTACTGAAGTTAGACACTGCGCCCATCCTTAATCGTGTATTCGAGGTTTAGCCCCTGCTGATCCAAGTTGAAACGAGCCTGATGGATTTTACAGCATTCAGGCCTATCACACGTTCAGGCTCACCAAAGAAACTTTCCAGGCAAAAGTTAAAGTCAGTCTTTTCCACTTATTTTCTAAGCCTTTTTTTTTTTAGTTTAAGTAGCAAAAAGGCTATACCACAAAGCAGTGCCAAACAGAAACCACTCAGCATAAGGCACAAGGACTTTCAGATACCTATGTAGATTCCTTTTTTATTTCTTATTCTGAGTATCCAAATACAAAGACAGGACTTAAAACTCTACCACTGTGAGATCCAAGCAACAGGCATTCCAGAAATTATTCCAGAAATATGTACCACCATCCTACATTCCCTTTTTTATCATTATGTGTTAAAACACTACCTTAGCATACATAAACTAAATTGGATAAGACAGTCCAATTTCATGTTAATTACTTCAGTAGCTGTCAAGCACCTAATCTTCTTCTGAAACACAGCACTTCTGCATCACTGGACAGGAACATTTAACAACAAGGAAAACATACTCATCCACATATATGAAGTGCTGGAAGAAGGAGAACACTTGGCTAGCAGGACAAAGACCTGACATAGCCAGTGCCATGCTCTTCAGAAGCAAAACTTCATTTGGGTTTCTATTAGTCTCAATTCTAAGTGAACAGAAACATAAAGTGGGTTCAAAACGATTCTGTATAAATCTCTTTCCCTTAAACAAAATAGGATTAGCAGCAGGTAAACACAACTGGGAAATCAGCAGTAGGAGATACAAAAAAAATTAGTTAAGGTCTTGCACATGTAAGTATCTGTACATGTAAGAAATTAAGAAAAGAAGATTAATATTTCTAGCTATAGAGTCAGACAAAACATATCCAACACATGAGATAAATCAGGAAGATGCCCCATCATTTCTATACCTTAATATATTCTCTTACATGGTAAAACAAATACAAAGAGGAGTGAATCAATGGAACAGAAAGAAGCTTCAAAACAACTGAGTTTTAGTAATGTCCCTAATCAAGTTCAAAATTTGCAGTGGAAATGCAAAGAAAGTTAAGGCACTTAAAAAAATTCAAACCCAAAACAAATAAATGTAACTAAGACAAAGTAAAGAAGTTCTTCCCAAACAAGAAGTTATTGATTCTTCTCAGAAATACTCCTGCAGATCTGTTTTCCATCAGAAAATCCAATGCATCAAAACAGAAATATTTCCTGTAAAGTACCCTTTTGATGACACCAATAATAAATTAAAAACTAAAGCAGGCTCTTTAAAAGGTAGAAATTTACAAAATGTCATAGCTTTATGACTTCTAATTCTTTTTTAAATTTTATTATGCATGGTATCATACAAGCCTAAAGAATGCATCAATCCAATGCAAATGTAATTTTTGTGCAAAACTACAAAAATGCTTTTTTCATTCTGTTTTAGAACAATCAAATTTTGATCCTGTAAGCTTTACAGCAAGATGTAAAATCCCTTCCTCTCCAAAAACTTAATCAAAGTTACTCTGACCAATCAGAGTTACCTCTGAGAGGACTTCCATGTTTCTATAAGGTGATAGGGAAAAGATGCTTTTATTTTATTTAACAATGGATAGTAGCCCTGTGACAAAAGGAATACAAATAAATATATATAAGTTCATCTCAGTGAAGAATTGTCAGCTGTTTCCCTTGTCAGAAGGGAAACCATAACATTCTTTAATTATTTAGAACATCTCAAGGAAATAAAAATGTTGCTTACTTTAAACACGTGCAACAGTTTTCAGATACCCTTAAGACAGTCACTCCCTCCTACTTGCAAGTAGAGTTGTGTCAACTTTGCTCTTTTTTGGCACTTACTTAGCATTTTTAGAATTAAGATTCTGTTTTTTCATACTTTCTTTTCTTCCACTTGACCTTTACTGCACTTCTGTCCAAACAGAAGCAATTCAGAACAGATGAAAAAACACCAAGTTTTGAAAATTAAGATGTAAATAACAATTCCTAGATTCAAAAGTGTTTCTTCAGAAAAGCCTTATTCCTGTTACTCCAGATTGGACTAGAACTCCAGAAGGTTCCTTCTGACCTGAATTATTCTACAATTCTCTTTGTAGCATTAGAGGATGAAGCAAAAGTGAGTACAGTTCACCTCTTCAATCTCTACACGCCTCCATGGAATTGTCCTGATTTCATTTTCACCTACTTTTTCAGCTTAGAACTGCTAATATGCTCACACACTCACACACAAAAAAAAGTTTTACACCTGTAAGAAGAGAGGCCTCTAGTGTGCAAGAAAGCAAATTTTTTTCTGTGCCTTACTTATGATCTGTTTCTCACCTGTATTTAGGACTGGCTTTGACTGCCGATTTTTTTTCCCTTGAAGTTCACCAAGTATTTGTATCTGTCTGCTACTTTAAACAACATCTGTCAGGTGAAATTTACCGAACTCGGTAGATAGGACCATCAATCCATATTCAGAAAAAGCTACAACAGTGTCTTGATCCCCACTGAAATCCTTGTGAAGCTGCATGTAATCTCCCTGGCAAGACATGGATGAAGATTTACTGATGGATCCAACTGTACAGTGGTCTGACTACACATTTGCATTTTTCCACATTAAATTCACGAGATTGCCTCAACGCAGATTAATATAATTTCCATTAACACAAAACATTCTTTTCATCTAAATTTGCATTTCTCCTGTTGTTTTGTCCCCTTCTCAACTCAAGTTTGACTCACAGACAAATCAGAAATTAGATCAACCTAGAATTTACCACAGTGACTTGGCCTGTTTGGACTACAAAAAAAGACCAAAACAGTGGGATAGAGTGACTGGAAAATCAAGAAATCAATGCCAGTCAGTCTCAGTGTGCTCTATTTTACTTCAGTAAGAACTGGAGTTCCTAAAGTTTACAGCGTGGGTCTTCCCACGGTGTATTTCCGGCACAATTCCTGAAGCTCTGACTTTTTGCAGGGCCATCTGAGATTACAAATATCTAGAGCATGTATGTTGAAGACCGTGAACACCTTAGTCCCAAATAAGCATTTCCATTAAAGTCACCGAGTGCAATAATCACCCGGTTTGTTCCATGTAGCCGGGTAAAATGTTTGCTGTGACAATTCCAGCTCTGACCACTGCAGGAGGAAATCCTCACACAGCCCCGTGTGCTAAAATAATACCCTAAAGCAGGAGCAGCATGATTGGATTTCTCCATGCAGCTCAGGTCACCCAGGCCTTGCCCGTGTGCTGATACCTCCGCCACCAGACACCTGCCCTGCACAGGAAGGCTGGAGCCGCCTCCCAACAATGTGCTCACTCGGAATTTGGGAGTGCAACATCCTGAGGGAGATAAATAGATCAAACCCACCGAGCCACAAACTTCCTGACATTCTCCAGAGCAGGCAGGTTTTGGTATTAATTTGAACAGGGAGGAAAGCTGGAGTCTGCTCCACAGAAACATCTAGTCAAATAAATACGTCATTAAGCTAACTAGCTACAGGATTGTCTAGCAGATGGATGACATCTTGGTTGCTAGTGGAACACTTTTCTATAGCCTTGTTTGAGGCAGACACATATGGCTCTCCCAAGCATTGATGCAAGCTCCCAGATGGACTAGATCATTGCTGACACCTTATTATAAATCCTAGAGATGAAAGAAGGCAGCACAATTTTTGAATCACAACACAGGACTCTAAAATATTCAGACTTCCTAAAAATCAAATTTACAACAGAATATCTTAACTTCTTTATGTTGAAAGAAGCTATTTCTAACCAGGAACAGAAAACAGGGCAAAATTCTGCATCAAGAAAGACTAGAAGAGCCTTGAGGAAGCTTAAAAGACCAGAAGATCCTTAATGTAAATGTATATCATAACTACATATATGGAGTTACAAATATTACAGCTCTCAGGATGCAAAAAATTATCTGCTGTGCAGCTGTTACTGACACCAAAGAGTTTCCATCTGGAATTTCTTGATTGTGGTGGAAGGGGAAAGGAAAGAAGAGGAAGCCACTTAGACATTACAGACGCATCTCTGAAATGTCTGTACCCTAAAGGACTACCAAAAAAAAAAAAAAAAAGAAAAAAAAAAAAAAAAAAAAAAAAAAAAAAACCCCACCCCAGAGATAGAGGGGGAGAGAGAGAAGTCTAACCACAGGAGGAACAGGAAAACTAGCAGAACTATGTGGGAGATTGGGAGATAACAGGACCAGTTGCACACAGCATTTGGCTTTTTGTAGGTGTCAGGGACACCTGAGAACATCTCAAGTACACAAGGGTACTACAGTGCATTTTACACATCAAGGTCAGAGGCAGGAAAAAATATTCTTTTGACACATTTACACTGTGAAAAGAGACTATCCTTAGCACTCATAAGAATTTGACTCTTCAACTTACCCAAATGGAAGACTCAAAGTGTGGGGAAGACGACTTGCTACATATTTTCTCTTCTCTCTGACGTCTGCTATACAGTGTAAACTAAGGAAGTTACATCTTGAGACTGTTACAACTCTGCGACAAAACTTTTCAATTTCAAAACCAATCAACTCACTGACTCCGGTAATACATCAAGAACTCTGTACATTCATGAGTGAGAGAGATGCTTAAGCTGCTAAAATTTATCTGCTTCCACTGCAGTGGCCATAATCTTATCAAGCACACAAATATCTTGGAACAATGTGGGGCAGCTAAGAGAGCATAACACCGACTCTTATTTTTTCAGACACACAACTGTACTTTCAGTATCTTCAACCATAAAAGAATTTCAATGTATTGAAGTCCGAGTGGCTCCCAAGTTTTCCTTCACAGCTTTTAGTGTGGCTGTTATCATCTCGACCGACTGAAAGTTCAGAAGATTTTTCTTACAGGGAGAATACAGCAACCCTTGAATTACCTTATAAAATAAAATATTTAATTTAAAAAGAGACAAGGATAACCTTTTCCTAATCTCTATCTCCATCACATCATGCAGCTCAAGAGAAATGTCCAGGAAAAGTCTTGATTTTTTAAGGGTCATTTACACAAGAGTGTGGGAAGAACAGAATGTCCAGCATCTGCAACTACTTCAACTGGACAGTTCCTCTTCCCTGCAACACAGCGCCTTCTGGGAGGCAAGTCCAGCTCCCTTCTTTCTCAGAACCCTGAAGAATATATGCTTCACTGTTCATTTTAATGTTTTGGAATATAAAAGCTTCAGGAGATTCTTTCCTGTATGTATATCTTCCTAAGCAAGACACAGGAACTGCAACTTGCAAACCTCTGTGGTCAAGGCTGACATGAAAACGGGTAAAGACCTTAGGCAACAGATGTTTGGGTTGTCCTGAGGTGCTCCATCAGATGAACTCCAGATTGAAAAGAAAGGGGAAGAGAGATATTAATTGGCATCCACAAAAGCATGATAAAACACAGCTTCAACTAGAACCAGACAGTTTCTGGGCTCTCAAAGCAGACAAACCCCATAAAACTCCAAATTTCCGACCAACTGAAGGCTTCAGTTTTAAAACTGTCAAATAGAACACATTTTTTTCTTAGTTTTAATCTTTAAAAGACTGACAGTTTCAAAAGATAGATACAGAAGATTACTGCAGGTGCTCAAATATGAGGCAAGTCCATGAGGGATTTCTTCAACCCCTGACTTTGCAGCAGACTTCTCTTGCAGGCTATCCAATGAAACCACATGTTCCTAGAAACACAGCATCATCCCTGGTCACAAAGTGGGATCCTTGGCAGTTTAGTTCTGTGACGAGGACCCTGAAAACACCAGGACTCTGGCCAAAACAAGTTTACCAGGAATCAAAGAGAAGTTGCATCTTATTTTGATTTCAGTAAAAGTGTGTCAAATCTAAAATATTTGCAATGAAAACATCCCAATTCAATGAATTACCATTTTCTCTGTAAATTACATCCACTTGAAAGTTTGCAATTAGGTCCACCTAAGATGCCTCTTAAAAGCAGCACCCTGAAAACCGATCAATAACAAGCAACGTGGAGGAAAGTTGAGATAAATGAAGTACAGCGTAAAACACTGAGGTTCCAGCATGGCAAACATCTATGTCAAGAGCCTCTCAGTCATACACAGATGGGGTTAGATCACTGTAGTTTAACTGAAGTTCTGAGTTACATTCTCCATCAGATGTAAAATGACCTTTGATTGATTCAAGTTAAATATATAAGGCTGTTCTGTATTCAGCAGAGCATTCACACACAAGTTTAACATACTTTAACATACTCATCCTGACTCGACACTTCAAGTGATTTGCTCTGGTGTCTCCATGTAGACATGATTAAAGGCTTTTATCTTGAACTGCTAACAATACCCAGGGGAGAACAGGGAATGGGAAAAGGCAGAGTCTGTTGCTGGTTGCATATTCAGCTGAAGAGAGAACTCAACGTTTCAAAAGACACTTTCAGAGTACTTTGCACAACTAACTCCCACTCTGCAAACTAAAGAGGTCCTCTTATTCCTCTCTATACTTCTTTTAATTCCTTTTGGTTTGCTATCGTTTTAGGTAATTTCAAACAAAATTATGAATCATTAACCAAATGCTTTTTAACTCATTCCTGTGCATTATCAGCACTAAGACGCATCAGCACTGTGGTATTTCTTTCTTGAAATTTACCTATTTTTCCAGCCACTACCTATGAGAAAAAGGAGACCAGGCTACATAGGTCATTGGAGCTTTCTGCTGTAGAAACTTTACATTATTCCAGCTGTTTTCTTCAAAAGGCTGTAAAGATAGTTAGAACAGAACAGTGATTTTCACCTTCAGCTGCAAGTTAGAATCATCATCTCTGTAGCCACTGCAGGTGACTTCCTCTTGGAACTGAAGACAGGTTTATCTCCCTAATCCTTGGTACATAAATCCCTATACTAAAAAGTTAGACCACTGTTGTTATCAATCTTGTAAGGCACTGTAAGAAGAAAAATATTTGTAAAATGCTTTGATGAGAAAGCTTTGCCATAAGGTGCTAAGTAGAACAGGTCAGATAAAGCACACATTTGACAAACACTGGCAGTATTTGTGTTCATCAACAGATGGTTGCTTTTAAAAAAAGTTCATTATTATAAGCTATGTGAAAGAAGCCACAAAACAGTACCTGTATTCAGCATTATGCAAGCTGCTTTAATTGGACAGATGGATCACATGTTAGAGGCTTCCCAATTAAATAAGGATAACTCATACTTTAAGACATTTTAAGTGAAAATAAAGTACTTGCAACAAGTTAAAACTCAAATATGCTGTTTCTAAAAGCCTGCTAGAAAGGTTATTGCAACGGTAAGAGGAATGTGAGAGGGTCACAAAACCAGAAAATATCTCTGTTGGAAATATCCATAGAAGTCCCTTCCACCTCACTTCTAATACCTATATAAGTTTCATGAGGAATTATAGTCAAAACAAGCCTTTTGTAAAACAAAACATCTACACATGAACTGCACTGGCCAACAGATGCCATCAGTCAGCCCACGTCTAACTTTTATATGACCAGGTGCAATCTTTAATTTAGGAGTACTGAACCCTACCTGCATACATTTCTACAAAGGTTCAATTTAATTTTGCTTAGCTCTTGTTAAGCAAAACCTACAAAACCAGTCATCCATTGAGGTGAAGTTGTAAGGGAAGAACACACACCAATGTGGTATCTCACAGAAGGCACCAGTTCAACAGCTATGGAGATTAAGTTGGGTTATTTATAAGTGTTCCTCACATTTTCTCTCCCACACCTTCTGCAGTGCTCCTCAACTCTGACCCATAAGGCAGAAGCCAGGGAACTCACTTTTGTCTTCTGAAAAACCCAAGAAGCCATGGCAAACCTCCAGCTGACACTCTGTATAGTACAGGCCCGAGTACGCTCCCCGCATTAGCATCACTGCGCTCAGTAACTCATGGCTGAGCAGAAGCAGAAAGTGAAGCAACACCACTTACACCCAACAGTTTAAGAAATGCTGCTACATTCAGGCAATTACATATACTAAGTACATCCCCACTAGATACAGGACTGACAGACTCATATTAATTCTTGCTTCATGTGTCATTAACACCTAATGGAACGTTCAGAGCTGTTTACAAGTCCAAAGTAATAATGGATCACTCTTAATTAATGCACAGGAAAAATGTCATGAAAGTCTCAGTGGAAGAAGGCGGCTGTTAAAGAGATTTCTTCATAACTCAGTCACAGACTGCCCCCTCCTTTCCCTCTATGAAATGGAGAACAAGTTGGTTACAGGTGTGAGAAACCAAAATAATGGGCTCAGCCACACAACACAAAGAGAGAATTAAAAAAGAGTCACGCATTTTCCTTCCAATAATCTTTGAAAACAAGAAGAGTGGAAATTGTGTTTAAAAAACAGAGTACTGTTTGAAGATGCTTCAAGTACTGGTGCTGAAAATTGAAGACAAAACACAGTACCCTTATAATGGCATATGCTAGATAATATGAGTCAACATTGACATTTATTTTAGAATTCTAAGTACATTTCACGGTTTATCCAGAAGAAAACACTATTTTCCAGTCTCTTCTCAATATGGAAGAGGAGATTCTAGATGTTATTTTATTAAATATTAACATTTATTCTAACAGAAACCCTAAGAGAATTCTGTACTGTCCTCAAAATCACAACTTAAATACACTCAGTGATCCAAGGTTATGACAGAATCATTCAAACCTCAAGGTATTTCTCATACAAATATGCAAAAAAACCACATCTTCCCCAGAGGATAGTCCATCTTTTACAATTTCAGAACATAGAAACTAAATGAAATACTGAATTAAAAAAGAATTTAAATCTCCAAACTCATCTTTTACAGGCAATACAAGTTCACTCTCATGACTACATTTTTTCAGAAGCAGATTTATTATCAGTTTTTAACAAAAAGGGTACCAGGGAATTTAGCATGGAAGAAATCAAGAACACCAGGAGATGGAAAGACAAGGACGTTCCAGCAGACATTTCATCAACCTGCTCCATTCTCAGGTGCAGCATTTCAGCAGTGTATCTTTTCTAGGCAATACTGTCCTGCCTTTTAGAACTAATCCTAAACACATGCTGGATTAAAATTGTGGTTACAATGTCCAACACTCTCTTTGCTTGTTTTCCCTGTCCTATAGACAGCCAGGAGTCAGTGTCAACACAGATAAAATTTTGCAAAGATCCCCACACAACTGGCAAAATACACTTGTCCTTTTATCTACTGCAACCAGCACTGAAGTCCAGCAAAGTCCAATATTTTCATTTCTCAACTCACCTTAGTGAAACCAAACAAAATCAAACAGGAGCATCTGGATTTCGATTTAGTCCTACCCAGCAGTACTCATCAAGTAGGTGCCACTATTCTAATGAGTTGAATTCCTCTAAAGAGGAACAGTTCTCCAAAATGGTGAAATACACAACTGAAACCTGTACTGAAAAGCAGGTAATAAGCATGCATGTTTCCAAATTCAGCCATGTGCAAAAAAACCTCCTATTAGAATTATTAGATTAAAAAAATATTTTCAGTCATGCCTACCAACCAAATGTCTACTTATAAATTTGTCTATAGAGGACTAATTCTTTTTTTGGATGGGTAAGGGAGACATTAAAGCCTGGGAAAAAATGCTGAAAACATTCAGGCTTTAAATGTCTGAAATAATGTTCAGTTCAGAATATAAGCAAGTTTGCTCAGCCAGCCTTTAAGACCAAACATCTGATTCAACACAGACCAACAAATTCTGGTTTTAATGGTGCTCTTATGGAAAAATACCTCATCTGGGTGAATGACTGATTGTTCTAACAGTTATCTAGCCATCAGAGGGTTTATTACACCTGAAATGCTACTTAACATGTAAAAATATGTAAGCTCAGCAGTATCAGGCAGAGCCCCCACCACAGGTTTACACTGAGCAGAGGTGTTCTAGCAGCAGAAGTTTATCTATCCCTGCCACGTAACCTTAACAGCCTTTCTGTGTGGATGCTGGCAATCACTGACTTCCACTGTCCCCCAGATTGTCTAACAACATTTTCAAATGCTTTTCAGTTTTAGTAGATAATAAAACGTGAAATCACTATCATTTCTATCTGCTTTTGGTGCTCTCCTCAAAAAACTAACCCCCCTGACTCATAAACTGCTCTCCTAATAAAACTGTTTCTGTGAGAACACAGCTCTCTCAATTTGAAGCATCCAGACTCCTGCTCCCAGCAACTTTTCAAAATCCTGTGGTAAGGATTTCTGATCAGTTTCTCTGCAAAATGCAGACATTAAAAATAAATTATGGGTGTGGATGTGTTGCCTTCCCAGCCCTCTCCCCACCACATGCACTTCCACCCCCAGCTCCTTTGCTGGTTTTCATGCAGATTTGTGCCAGACATTCGGCATCCTCATTAAGTGGTGTCTGGCAACCTGCCTAAGCTTTAGTGGGTTCTGGGAATGCCAATATATTAACCAGAGGACTTTTTGCATACCCTGGAGAGATTTTTATTCTAGAAAAGTCAATCATTTGGCACTAAGAAAACTTACTTCAAATCTAGGAAAGCTCTCCATTCGCAATAAGAAGAAAAAAATGCATTTACATTTCTTCTTAATTTCTGTCTCCTACCTGAAAGAAAAGTTTGATGTAGAGCAAGATCATTCAAACACAGTTTAAAAGGTCAGAGTGTTCTCTGTAGTAGGATTTTAAAGAAAAGAACAACAGATATGAACAACACAGACACAGCATAACATCAAGAAAATTATTCATTTTCAGTCCCTTGTCTCTTGTGACCAAAATAATCTTAATCAGGATGATTAAATTTACCCATTATTATGATGAGTGATAATGAATGGTGATACGGGTGCTTGAAAATTTCCATTGCTTAACTAAACAATAAGAAAAAGCATTTAGTAAAATGCATCTACATTTAGCATACTCCAAATATGCTAAATCAAAGCATACACTACAGAAATGCATATATCAAATAAATATAGATTATGAACACCGAGACATTCTGCCAGCATGAAATACAGGACACACTGCAATGTCATCCTCTTATTCACCTGCAAGCATTCTTTCTACTGCTGTCCCCCTAGAGTTACTATTATTCAACTGACAGACTCAGAAGTAAGCAAATAATACTCCTCTCTAAGAGAAAAAAATAAAAATTCTTTTTCAAATACGAGGTTCAAAAGAACGCAATGGAGAGAAAAAAAGCCCATGGCTTTCCTTCACTTGAATATTCTGCCTGTGCAGCACATAAAAAAAGTTAAAGTACGCTGGACAAACGTGTCATTTCAAGACCATTTCTTCAGGCTTGTGTACCCAGAGAATCCATTGATGAGAAATGAATTCGTTTCAAGAAGTTATGCAGGTAATCTGCTACCACATAGGTATCACTACCCGTTATTATTACAAATTTCCTCAAACTGACATTTACTTCAAACTCATCATCTTTCTTTGTGCAAAAAATTGCCAGCTTCCTGACATCAGCTCCAAAACACCATGGTCCCTTTAGAATGACCAATTAGAACCAGAGATTCAGCAAGACAAGAATCAATTAAAATCAATTCCATTTAAATGTTTTAGTGTACTAAGATTATGTTTGGTGTGAAAGAAATTTTTAGCTATCTAGGCTGCCTTTGCTTAGATATCAACCTTCTAGGCAAGACAGCTATTCTTAAAAATAGCTGTCAACTGAGAAAAGAAAATGTATATGTATGAATCATTTCACTACAGGGTTGGATTCCCAGCAACTGATGCACCACTGTTCTGGCATCAGTGCCTTTAACGAGCAGCTGATACTAGATTGGTGCCATTGAAGAATTTCACGGTTACCACAGAACCAATCTGCAGAAAAATTCATCTCCAAACTCCTAGAAGTATTTGCATTCCGTAACTGGCAAGTCACTTGCAGGGAGCTGTTTTGAACCATTGAAAACCAGACAGAAAAAAAACTTTTCCAAGACCACTCACAAGTTAAATGCAATAACCATGACTCCTGATGCAAGAGTTGTTGGACAGGCATGCACTTTTTAACACTTCATTTCTCTTAGAGACTGTGCTAAATTAAAATACTTTTAAAGTATTTCTCTAGTATTTCAATAATTATTTACTTCTTTCTGGCACATCATATCCACATTTGGAAAGTATTCCAAATTATTTCAGATGGTGTCATTGACATGAAACTAGTTCTTGGTGGAAGGGCAGCACTAGACGGGGTACTGCAGGGCAGCTGAAAGAGAACTAAATTTTGGTCAAGATAATCAGAGAGAGAACTTTCCATCCCCTCTTCCCCACCACCCCCCTCTGGCAAAAATGCACCTTCAATGCAGGGAAAACCAACAGCTCCTCATTTCAGGTTTTACTTTAATGTCCTATGCAAAGAAAATAGCATTTTATCTACTTAAAAATAACAACGGGCCAGGTCAGTTCTAAATTCCTAGGTTAAGCTACTGCTCAGTGGCTGTAATCTTACCACATTTAATATAGCTGTGCCTCAATCTTGAATCTCAATTTCCTTCTACTTCCACAAGATTTCTTGTAACAAGTCTAGAGTGTTGAAGACTGAATAGAAAACCTCATCAGTCAAACGCTGCCTAGTGCCTGTAATGTTTCAGTTAACAAAAATCAGTGGTCTGAAATATTGTGTCTCACACTGTTAACTCATTCTGTGTTACACACTGATCACCACTTAGGCCCACTCTGGTACCTGAATTTACTGAAGAATATTGATATGCCTTATGTGTATGCAACAACGATCTTCACAGACGAGTCAGAACTAACTATGCTGGTATAAACACTGATTACACAAAAAGATGTGTTCCTACTTCTGTACATAACTGTAGAGAGCTGACATATTCCAATTTGAGTTCTCCTCATGCTGGTCACTTTGTGTATCACAGTAACTTAATAGCTGGTGCTAAAACACCAGTACAGATGTTCAGATTATCGTCTCTACCTCAGCTAATATGGACAAGGGGAAGTTTTCCAGCAAAACTTCCCCTTTTATTTACAGCCACGAAGCCATAATATTTATATGTTCATTAGAGGAACCAAACACATGTGCACCATGCACAGTAATTTAATTCTACTCAAGGGTGCATCATATGTTATTTAGAGAGCTCTGGATCATTGCAAAGAATAGGTTTCCCAAAACTTTTTCCAAGAAATGCAATTGGAAGGCAGAATTGAAATTTTGTCTAACCAACGTACCCAGGTGTTGAAGGACCAGCAAGAACATTGCCCATACTTAGGCAGCTTCGATGTTCTTACCTCATCTATGACTACCAGTAATTGCCCCTTGAGCTTTCTTACTGGCAAAAACTCTCTCCCTTTTTGGCCAGCTTCAGATTTATGATGCTACAGACACTTCATCCTTCGTGCTACATGATGCACCTTTCCAGTCCACAAATATTTTAACGCAGGATTTTTTTGTTTGTTTGTTTGGAAGCACAGACAAACCTCTTAACTGAGCTTTCCATCCTGACAAGAAGATGTCTATGTTTTTAGATGAAAAAACTTTTATAATACCAAACAGTACTTCTAACACCATATAAAATTATTCACCAGATTTTTGTTCTCCTGCACAAACACCATTTGCTATTCAGAAGAGGTTCTGAATCTCACTAAAATCTGTATCATTCTAGGTGTTAAGATCTCCTAAGAAAACAGAAGTTACTTTTACATTTTGCCTGCTTCCTGTTTGTTCGTTACTGAACTTAAACCTACACACAACGGTGTGTTTGCCTCCTCAGCAAGCATCAAACCATAGCCTACGCATAACTACCTACCCACCTACATGATAGAAAACCTGGCACATCATTCAGAAATTTGGGATGCACATATTCACTGCAAACAATATAGGCAGGCGTCTGATACAGGCAGGCAAAGCTAGACTTCTGCTAATAAACTTTTTTTTAAAAAAAAAAAAAAAAAAAAAAAAAAAGGCACTTCATCAAATATAGGTCACTGGTGCGTGAGCCCGGCAGCCGCACTGCTGCTCTGCCTTCCTGCGAAAGTTGCCCGCCCGGCGCCGGGCGCGCATCGCGGCCGGGCATCCCCGCGAGGGTCCCCCCGCGGGGCCGGGCATGCTCCCGGCAGCCGGGCTGTGACACCGGCCCCAAGCCGAGCGGCCGCACGCAGCTCCGGCATTTACTCCGGAGCAGCCGGAGAGGACGTGCCGCGCACTCCGTGCTCCCCAGCGCCCTGCCCGCCGCCGCGGCTCCGCAGCCCCGCTCGCCTCCGCCTCTCCTGCGGAGCCCCGGGGGTCTCCCGTCCGGG
>VXAD01007225.1:823892-841148 GCA_013399195.1 Dicrurus megarhynchus
CGGCCCCAGACAGCGGCGGGGGGCGCCCGAAGTGCCGGCCACGACTCGCCTTCCAGGAGAGAAACCTAGTGACGTTCAGCAAGGGCAAGTGTAGGGTCCTGCACATGGGGAGGAATAGCCGCAAGTACCAGCACAAATTCGGGGTTGATCTTCTAAAGAGCAGCTCTGCAGAAAAGGACCTGGGAGTCGAGGTGGATGACGCGTTGACCATGAGCCAGCAGTGCCCTTGCAGCCAAGAGAGCCAATGTTATCTGGGGTGCGTTAGGAAAAGTGTGGCCAGCAGGTCAAGAGAGGTGGATCATACCCCTGTACTCCACCCTAGTGAGGCCGAATCTGGAGTGCTGTGTCCAGTTCTGGGCTCCTCAGTGTAAGAAAGACAAGGAGCTGCTGCAGAGGGTCCAGCAGAGACCACAAAGATGGATCATCTCTCTTATGAGGAGAGACTGTGCAAGCTGGGCCTGTTTAGGCTGGAGAAGACTGAGAGGGGATCTCATTAATGCACATAAATATTTCAAAGGTAGGTGCCAAGAGGATGGTGCCAGACTCTTTTCAGTGGTGCCCAGCGCTGGGACAAGGAGCAATGGCTGTAAACTAAAAAAGAAGTTTCACCTCAACATGAGGAAGAATTTCTTTACCTTAAGGGTGGCAGAGCACTGGAACAGGCTGCCCAGGGAGGTCACAGTCTCTCTCTGGAGACACTGAAAACCCACCTGGATGTGTTCCTGTGTCACCTGCTCTAGGTGACCCTGCTTTGGCAGGGAGGTTGGACCAGATGATCTCCAGAGGTCCCTTCCAACCCTAACTGTTCTGGGAGCTGCTCCATTAGTGTGGGAATGGCCCAGCTCAGACTCATGGCGAGGAGCAGCCCCAGTGCCTACCGGGCAGCCCCGCCACACGCCCACCAGCCCTCAGGCCTCTGTAAAGGTCAGGACCGGCACAGGGTGGGGGAAACAAAAAAGTACACTTTGTCCCATGCAGAATGAGAAATTTTTTAACTTTTCAAAAAATGTTGCAAGACAGGAAAACCCAGTTCACACCGTGGCCCAGCAGGCACAAACCCAAGGCAGCTTCTGTCTTGCCTGTGTTCACTTGCAGGCACTGTCCATTCCAGGCTCAGTAATGCAGTCCCATATAAAACTGTCAAGCATTCCCTAGCCCTTGGGCTCCCCCTATCCCTGTTAATATCCTTTGGGATGCAGGCCTGTAGTATAGATTATCTAGTAAAATGGCCACCTTAATCTCAACTATGCCCAAACCACTTGGGAACAAGTATAGCAACCAAAGTTGCAATTACATGTTTGAATGCAGGAATATTTACGCACACCATTCCCACAGAAATAAAGAAATCCCTGTTTCTGGGAGCACTGGAACACATTGCCCAGAGAGGCTGTGGGGTCGCCCTCACTGGAGATATTCACAAACCATCTGGACACAATCCTGTGCAACATGCTCTGGGATGACCCTTCTTGAGCAGGGAGGCTGGACCAGATGACCCACCGTGGTCCCTTCCAACCCAACCCATTCTGTGATTTCTGTTAATTTAGAGCATCAGCCTCAGTTCACATTCCAATCCACAATGCACTCTGAAGACTTTTCCCTTCCCAGTTATACCCATGACCCTAAGAATGAAGAGGAGAAATGGCAGGGATGAGGTAACATGAAGAAGTGTAAACATTGCTAACTTTAAGCATGTTCATGTTTGATTCAAATGAGCTTGTTTCCCTTCTTGCCTCACCTCTCCCAAATTGCAGGCTGGAAGGAAGATGTAAGTCTGTTTGAAGGAGCCAAGAATCTGGCAACCCAGAATCCAGAGCACCACGCTATGAAGATCGTGGAGGTGATGGCCTGAAGTTGGTGCTGTGGGTCACCATATGACTGGAAAAGGCGGAACTACCAGATTCCTTCCAAAACAGAGAAACAGTCAGAACAGCAGAGAAAGATTATTTTAGCAAACACAGTTTGGATTAAGCCACAAGGAGCCAAAGCAACATCACACACTACAGAAAGGTGGAGCTTCCAGGGCTACTTGCCCTGAAAGTTTCAAAAATCATCAAGAGGTCACAGGGTTAATCCATAACTTGGTATTTATAATTTATTTATTTATAAACTAACAAATTGGGAGAACCTTGATTTTAAGTTTGCTCTGTAGTTAGCCACCAAGAGTCAAGTGCTCCCTTTCCAAAAGTGCTCTGGTAATCTGAATATACTTCATAACAAATTAGTCTGACATACTTCAGCTGTATTCCCTTCAATGACTTCTCAAGGAATACCAGTCATTCACTTCCATCAAGAGAGTCTTCCCATGTGCAGAGGAATATCCTAACCCATGGAAAACCATGTAAAGCATAACAAAATCACCTACCAAGTAACAAATTATTTCTATACAATAGCTCTTGAGTGAAAAGATTTGCCTGGCAGCAATTTGGGATATTTTGGGCACGTAGGAGGAGGACAGCAAAAACCAATGAAAATGCATAGACATGCTCAGAAAGCATTGTGATGGATGCGTGTCTGGAAAGTGAAATGCCAAGCTGCTGATATGCTTGTTCCTATCCAAGATGTCTCTGGAAGAGACAACCTAATATACTGGCACCTGCCAGGGGACAGTATTTCCTCGGGTATACAAATTCCTTTACCTTTTAATCACCAAAATTTCCATTTAAAGTTCTGTGCAGTGTCTTGCTCCACTTAAATGTGTCTGAAGAATGTCAACATTTCTGAAGCTTAGAGACACAATTAAAGGGGAGTGTTAACATTTTTCCCCTGAGAGTGTTATAAGTCATAGGAGACCTTGGAGTTGTGTAGAGGTTTCACTATAAAGAGAATTCCAGGGGGAGTTTTGTTGTATGAAGAAACTTAGCTTAAAAAATAAAAAAAGAAAACCCCAATATCTCTCCAGTGAAAGCCATACTCACAGTCTCATGATATTGGATTCTCATATCCATAAGGTTACATAAACATCCTGACCATTTGTTTCCTGGATAAAAAAATGAAAATTCTTATAATTGATTTAAGGTGTAGGCAGATCTGTGTATGATTTTCATTCTTTTCTTTATCTTCCTCTCTAAACATAGTAATGGCATAGTTAATATTCAGACTGTTGGGAGTTTTGTTGGGATTTTTTGCTACTTTATCATTCATCTGACAGTAAAAGTGACTTCGATTTTACTGGCAGACAGCAAGGTGCTGTGTTCCTATGGGTGTAGCTTAACAACAGAAGCACCACTCACCCCTGCTGTGTCCAGAACCCCAATGCAAGAACCAAGGAAACCTGACAGACAGGATCTCTGCTATTCTATAATAAATACTTGGCCCAATCATGCTATTAGATATGGTAGGAGATACACAGTCTGGTGAAGCACTTAGGTCTGAGTGTCCATATCCATCCCTGGTGGGCCCCTTTTCTGGGCTTGTTACATATGCTGTAACTGCTCTCACTTCTTCCTTCCCAGTCTGGCAGTCTGCAAGACGTGCTGCACTGCTAGGGAGGAAGTCAGTGGGGAAAGCAAGTATTTGAACAATTATACTGAGAAGAACAAATTTGAATCCAGGGACATAAAGGCTGTTGGTTTTAGTCACTAGTGACTCATCTTGTTTCCCACCAGGAAGCCACAGATCAGTGTATTTCAAGTATTGCTGATTCCTATTATCTGTTACGCTGAGAACACAAGGAGGAAGAAATTAAAAACACTCAAACCACAGTAAGAACACAGCTAAATAACATATGGGCACATGTCATAAACCAGCCTTGCTAAACTACACATAAAAAGCATGCTACAAATCAAACACCTAAAACTAGTCAGAAGAGTATTTGGTAGGGCTTGTTACAGGTTACCCAGATTCCTCTCCCAGTTGTCCATCACGAGCAGATAAGCACTGCTCATAATTATAAACGTGGGGCTGTTTCACAATAAAAAAGGCTGCAGCCTTACTGGAACCCTGCACAGGGACAGGGTTCAATATTCCAGCTTCCAAAAATCCCCACTCAAACTAGCCTCTGGAGTGTAGGGCAGGGCTTGGTTTTGGTGGTTTGGTGGTTTTTTGGTGGTGGTGGTGGTTTATTATCATGGCAGAGTCTAGTAAGGGAAGCTTTACAACAAAGAAAAACATGACAATTCTCTCTCATTAAAGCCAGGAAGTTATATTCTTTCTCTCAGATGATTCCTAAAAAGGTCATTCATTCCAAGGGCTTCCACTCTCCTTCCCGATTAGACTAACCAGAGTACACCAGGGGATAAAATTTCTATATTAGGCAATTTATGGAACTAATGGCAAGCAATCAAATCTGCTCAGAATTTTAAATATCAGTAACATACAAAAAAAACCATGCCACAGGCTTGCCATTATGGTTTTGGCCATTTTGAAGGAAAAAGGTCTGTTAAAAGTTTTAGGAAAAGACTCTGAAATTTTCCAAAATGGTTCAACATCTTAATTCAAATTCTAGTGTTTCAGTCATAGAGGGATGGAGGCCTCAGTCTGCACTGGGCTTCAGAGGGGTGCAAGGCCTTGACATGCACCTCAGTGCCCCAGGAGATGTGTGCAGATGGGCTTCATCTAGGGCCCCTTGACCAGACACAGGACCCAGCCTGTACTTCCAACATGTCACAGTGGTGGGAAATTGTGTCACTCCAGTGACTGCACCGTCCACCTTGTATGCCTTGTTAAGTAGGTGGTAGGTAGGAAAGCAATGACAGGGGGAAAACTATGTGAGGGTGTAAGGAAGGCAGCACAAGAAAGATTACTTACAATATTATCCTGTTGTAGAAAATTCTCTGCCTGTTCTAGTCATTCACTGAAGTTAGACTCCAGCTCCTTTGCTGTTCCTGGGTGCACACACATACACATGCTCATTCTGCAATGCGTTGTTCATCTGCCAATTTCACCCACACACCTGCAGACCCCATCACTAGATGTCAATCTCAGTTTTAGATAATCCCACATATCTTAAGAAATGTTTTGGTTTTCTTGTTGTGATGGACATAACTAAAAAAGGTTTTCATGCTAAATAAAATGTAATACCAGACTGTAAACTTAGCAAGCCTTATGCATATCAGAAACACCCCAAGACTCCCCACACTGCAACAGCAGCAATGCCGCCCTCTTTTTCCTAAAAGGAGGCCTAAAGCAAAAAAGTTCATGAGTGAGTGCAGATCAGGTTGCCAGGTCTGCCTTCAGCTTCTGATAAATTAGCCAAGAAAGCTATGATGTCAAAACTCCCTGAAAGGAACCAAGCGAAAGGGACTGGAATCAAATTGTATCTCATAAGCTAATACCATGTGCATCACCATAACAAACAGAGAAATTACACGCCCGGTTAAGAGGGGCTGGACTGCATCTTACTATACAGAGTCAGTAACGTATGTAGCAATTAGATAACATTTGATCATCAAATAAGAAACAAATTCTTGTCTTACCCTGGCTGTTCTACAGGATGTACTCTGTTGTCATCAATTTACAAACAATTTACAAATACATATGTTTTCAGCTTCACAAAACAAAGTCTTGGCCATGTGAAAGGTACAAGATTTTTGTTTATAATACAATTTCCCAAATATATTTTTAATATCTTTTGCAAGTCTCAGACTGATTTGTGTTGGAGGACAAGCCTTAATTTCCCATGATATAGATACAGAATTTAAGTTATAAAAGAAATATGATTTGCCTTAAGAATGTACTGTGAGAACAGGCATAATTTGGAACTGATCCAAATTCTCCTGGTTTATTCTATGGCATTCTGTCTACTGGATCACAAAGCAGCTATTCACTGCTTGTTATTCTACACTTTTTGATTTAATGTACTACCAAAACCCCCTTTTTCTCCAAAAACATTTTCCAGAATTACTTTCTTAGCTACCAGTCCTACCCTACTGGCTTATGTCAGTTGTGAGGTAAGCAATTAGTTTGCAAAGCACTTTTAAATTAAAGAATTGACAAATATTGTTGGAAAAGATCCTCGTTTCAGGTCCACATCAGAAATCCCACAGACTTCAGTAGAACCATTATCAGACTGATTTTACACAGACACACACAGACAGAAAACCTACAGAAAATGTATTCGATAAAAAAAAGTCTTGCCCTCCTACTACATTGAATGAAGCCATGACCCAAAAATTCCAAAACTTTGAAAAGTCTTCCATGAAGAAAGGGATATCATATGAGAGGAATGCATAATAGAACTGATAGTCAAGAAGAGCATCATCATCATCTAATATTTAACTGCAGTGGTAAAATCAGTATTACAATCTATAACTTGCGTTTTTGTTCACTAGTATCATAACTCCTATTCAGCTGCCCATCTTCCTACCTTTCATAACCTTCCCAATAACTGGACACATCCACATGTGTTTAAAAGCCACTCTATTCTTCTTCTTCAGGTCCTCTTAGAATATTTCTATCTTTCTATTTAAGCACTAAAAAAATCCCTCATTTTTTGCAATAAGGACCATTTTCACTGTGTTCCTGGTACAGTACAGAGGCATGTGGTCAGTGCTTAAACTTTAAAATATAATTGCCTTTATTTTAAGAACCCTACCTTCTCAATAAAGTTCTGGTTCTGCCCTTCAACTCTCCCAACAGATAAAGGTGCAGAGCTCTGAGAAGTTCCCAGGGTCCACTTACTACAACTCCTCCTTTTCTCTTTCTTGTTCTTCCCCCCTCTGCTTTTGGACTTCTTTTAAATTAAAGCCTTTGTATTAATGCATCTGAAGGTTTCACCATCAGAGAAGACAATTAAATTAAAGCAAATATGTTGGACAGAGGACACTAATCAAATTGCATATATTGTCATATAGTATAGTAGATGAGTGTTTTTCATGCCTAATAGGAACTCTACATCACCTTCAGGGACCCCAGGCTAACACTGACCACTGAATCAGATATCCATATTGTCCAGAACGAGCACAAGTGGAACCTGCTGCTGACCACGTCCCTGCTTTGCTTCATCTGCTGCTCTAAGCAAATGCTTTTTTTCATGTCTGGAAAAATGTTTTCACAATTGCTTACAGAAATACTGCAAATAAGACTGTTATGTTATTCCCTTCTAGGTAACTCCTCCCAAAGGGATCTTAGGAACTGTTCTCTATGCTCTTTCTTGTTAAATGAATCCCAGTGACTTATTTTTTATCCTCCCCACTGTTTTTGCATGTCACCTATAATATATTTTTAATATTGAAAATCTGCATAGCATGCAGTTGTTTAATGCCTTCCATTAAAGGCTCTCAAAGCATTTTGTTGTCACTAATCAGTTCAATCTCACCAACCCGGGCATACACAAGCATTATTCCTATTCTATAGACAAGAAAACAACTACAGAGAGGGCTGAGTGGCAGAATTCATTCCTGCATTCAAACTCCAATCACTAGATCACAAACCACTTGCAAAAAGACAAACCGTTCTCTAACGCTCACATCTGTAGGACTTCATTAACAGGAGTTCCTCCAATAACTTGCTGTGTCTTCTCTCAGATACCTCCTTAGCCACTCATCTATTGGCAGGTTACCTACAGATGCTAACATACCATACAGACACCAAGAAGAGAGGCCAGTAAAAAACAAACTATTAAAAAAGCTCTTTCCCAGTTATTTTAGCAGCAGTTTAACAAGTTGCAAAAGTGCAAAATACATAAGAACTACAGATTTTTACATGTTTTTCCTTTTCCTTTTTGCTGCTTGGGCCACCATCTTCAGCACTCTTCACTGACAGCTGAATCACCTTAAAAAAGACACTACTGGAAAAAATATTCAAAACATGTGAAAGGAAAAAAGAGTTTCTACATCTCAAAATTTTAACTTCAAAGCTCTATTTTATCTTTATAGGTACCATCCTAACAGGTCATACATACATCTCTCAAGTGAGTGTTAGAAGTACTGAGATGTGCCCTGTCATATTGTGAAAATAATACCTCAATTCAGATGTTTAACATAAGGAGATGCACGAACCCCCCCTGTATTTCTCTCTCAAATTTAAGGAGTGGGAAACTACTATGTTCCAAGATAGTCTTCTGCAACTGATTAGAAATGGTACAGATTATACACTACATAATACAGACTTTCTCAAGTGAACCAGTTTTCCTAGGTTAGGAATTTACACAATAGGCAGTGATGCCATATACTAGAGTTTTGGAGGTTTTTTTAAAAGTTGAGTGATGTGATGGATTGTAATCCTGACACTGAAAAAAAAATCCTGTTGCAGAGTAATACAACTTCAGAAATTCTTCTGATGTAATATTAACATTTGCAGAAATATGAGTCAACTTACACTGTGAAATTAACCTCTGCTTCTGTTTATTTTCTATTATGATGTTACCATTTCTAGAGTAGTTTTTCCTCTATTGCATAGAAGGGAAACTGCTTAAAGGATGAATCAGCAATACATAGGGAAAGAAGTTCCCCTTGGTAGAAACTTTGCCTCACTTGTGCAGATTGACATCTTGCTGTTGTTTAGTATCATATTCACTACACCACACTCTAACAGTAGGAATTCATGAACTAATTGTCACAAGTTAAGCTAGGATGTCAAATTTACTATAAATCAGTTAATCTTCAGTTGTTTTCTATAAAATGTACACTCTGCCCCAGCAGTGCATGTAAAAGAAGTTGGTCCTTAACCAAGAAAATAAACAGCTTGGAATTGGCTCATATTGACCTGACAATAACAATATGCATGCAGGCAGTTAATGAAAAACAGCTGACTTGGAGTAATTTCCTTAGAATGAGGAGACCAAGCAGGTTATTCATGTATGTATAGTCTCAATATACATGCCCTTACATTATGTCGGACAGTCTGGCAACATTTTGATAAAATACAGCTACACCTGGAGCTTATGCCAATCTAAGTTACGTTGTTCCCGGAAAATTTCACTTCTTCAAGCTATGTCTTTCTGGCAAGGTGAAAATGTGTGAAATAATGTCTTTGTTCCTCAAACTTGAGACTTTTCACCATTGTGCAAACAAGGGCATATAAATACCTGCTTATAGTTTATTTGTGGCTATGCCATTCACAGTCTTTTAGCACATAACTATCCCAAACTTCAAAACTCAATAACTCTAAGACAAGAAAGCCTGTTCTAGCTCTCAGGTTTTAGAACTAAGTTCTTAATGGGGTTTTTTGTTTAATCTTTATAGCTTTTACAGTGCTATTTATTTTTCTGCTGTACTAAGTTTGTTACTCTGAAAGCATGAAAGATGAGCAACATCAACACTTGAATTACACCCCATGCAGCGAGGCCACGCAGAGACCTCAGAGCCTCCCCAGGCAAACAGGCACGATGGTATCTCCAAGCCCTTTCTCCCTCCAAATATCTGCCCTTCTGCTGGGGGCAAGGCAGCAGAGCAAAGAAGATATTGTTCTGTTCAACCCCATTCCTGGCACCGCAGCCCAACAGCAGCATGGAAATCTTGGCAGGGAATGCCAGAGCCTGGACCGCTTGAACAGTTGCATGGGGCACGCAGCCAGAGGCTGCCCAGCTGCTGCTGGAAGGGGCTTCAAGTCACCCTCTCACCTACTGGGCCTCTCTGGTTCCACAAACCACTCACCCATATGGTGAAAACTGGAGCGATATCGAAGAGACTTCTCCCCATCCACAAGTTCTTCTATTAACTGGTATAAGCTCTACTTGGTAGTTAACTGCAATGATCCAGGCACAGGCTAGATGCTGAATTCATTTAAAGAGGCCTCAGAATCACATCTGCTACCAGATATACAACCAAAACCACTTTGGAGTCAGTATAGCTGTGATTTGTCTGTTCTTAAAGAGCACAGGAATTTGTCAGTGGGCAGTCTCAGCTTTGTACTAGACATACGATTTTATATGAAATCCAGATGTCATTTAGAACAGTGTCAAAAGTCAGAGTAAAATTAGTATTCACGGAAAGATTTTTTTAAAGAAAAAATATGCTCTGCAGCTTAAAGAAAGAATTGTAAAAATATCTCAGACTCATGTATTTCTCTTAGCAATGTCAATGGGGTTTCTCTTGTACAAATATGTAAGTCTAAAGAATCGAAAATGAAAATACTTTCCATGTTTCTGCTCAAATATGGCTCATAACTTGGGATCAAATTATCACAGTAGTCACAGTAGTTCCCCCAGAGTACAGAACTGTCCACCACTACACTTTGACTTACGTGCACAAAATCTACATGAAAAGTCTTGAAAAGACCAAGATGGGTTTTCTACATTTATTTAGCAAACAAATGAAATTACTTTCGATAGTCTTAGGTTTACTTAGGCAATACCAGAACTCTCTGCACACTAGTCTATAAGTCAGTGTAAGCAGGGAAAAAAGCCCAAAATATTGGTTATTTTGTTTTGAGACAGCCACCCCAAAGCTCTACCTACCACTCTACAGAGTGAGTTCACCTTCATGCCAAGCTGTGCCTGCCTACCCAAATTGTAGCAGTCACCCACTTTCACTGAATAAAATGGTGCTTTATTTGTAAAGATGTAAATAAAGCTCTCTTTGTTCATGAAAGATCCCTATTCTTTTCAGCAAAAGGCATGATCTCATCATTCTGATATAATTGTCCCATTAATTGCATGAAAAGAAACTTTGCATTGCCACAGCTGAGACAGATCACTCTAGCAGGTGAATTTGAGAGTCTAGAGGGATGTTTACAATTTACCTCATCAGCAGGAAGAAGAATGTATGTCATTTAGCTATTCCCTAAGAGTGAGAAAGAAAGCAAAATCAGCATGGGGCTAAGCTGACATCGAGATGCCGTTCAAAGAGTATCCAGACCCAACAATGTCTCAGCCTCATAATAAGCCTTTTACAATCAGTTGGCCCTCAGCTGCATTGCAAAATTCCATTTCAGAAGGGGATTAAAGATATCTTTTAGTCATGAACATTGCATTGCACCTTCAGGAACACCCATTTACATTAGTGGTTGGTGTTGATATTTTCTGCTGCATGGTACTCTAAGTTCTGCAAAGACATACTTTATGTAGCTTTTTGATCAATTGCACATTTCTGGTTTAAAAATGTTTAGATTTGTAAATTACAGCACGGACAATTTCAGAAAGAAAATATTATTATAGTTTAGGATTTGGGGTTTTTTAAGAAGAAAACATTATGGTCATACAATAAATAAATTTCTCTGTTGTAATAGATTGTACCATTCAATACAGATTTCGAGCTACAGACTTTCTTTCAAATCACTTTTCCTTCCAGAGTTCTACACAAAGTGAATAAGAGATGATCAGACACAGTAGTTGTAAGAAAGAAAAATCCTTTCTTTCAGATTCATCTCAGTAAGTAGTTTCAGCAACTCACTCTTGAACTGACACAGTACTTGAGTCATTTCTAAAACAAACATCACGAGAGTCAGTTACAATAGACACGGTGTTACCCTTCAGTGCTTTGAGAGTTTCAATTTATTGAGACTGACAAGTACAGAAGCTTGATGCTGAAATAGCAGTACTGATCTGGACACAAGAATTCTGTATTGAGCAGCCAGCATGTTCTCTAAGTGCCACTAGGAAGGCCGAAGTCCTCGTAAGAATACACTGTTCTTGGTGATTAAAGCTAGAAATTCAGGAATGTGGAGTTACAAGATTAGATCTGTACTCTAAGCACTACAGAAGGCAAGACCAAGTAAAATGATCTCCATCACAGGTCCTTCTACATCTCCCCGTTGGGTATAATGGTGCGCATCAACAGTATGCCAGAACAGGTCAACAGACTTTTCACCTTTCCTCCAGCTCATCCTCTCATGGCCTTAGGATTGCAGTCCCACCCTTGCACTCACATCACTTCTACTTGGATTTCACTTAAAATACTCAGTTTGCCTTTTTTGTTTCAGATTTTGTCTGACACACCTAACTCCACACGTATAGCTGTTTTATCTGCTTTTTCTGACATGACCTCTTGGACTTTGGAACTGAGTACAATTACATCTTCATCTTCAAACAGGAAGATCCTTTTGACAGGCCATTTATCAGTCCAACCTGCTAGAGCTTAGGCCTATCGTATTAACATAGAACATGGACCTCATCCCATTCCCAGATAAATAAATAGGGCAAAATCTTGGCAAGAGGAACCGTAAATTGCCTCCTTTAGATATCAATATTTATAAAGTTTCATATCCTGAGACACATTAACTAGGCTGAGCACTGTGGAGGTCTTCCTCTGCAGAGAGGAAGTATGGCCTCCCACACTAATAAGTCCTCAACTCATGCATCTCAAAGAACAAATGCTTTAGCAATCCCCACATTACCAAATTAACTCAAAAGCATCTTAGGACAACCTTCATGTTAGCACTTCAGCATATATGAATTGGATTCCTGAGAAAGCAGGTTGTCAACAACTGCAGTGCACTCCAGGGCATTAACAGACCGCCACAGTCTCTGCTGTTGCTCCTGCAGCAGCTGTTCCCCGTTTTGTTGCAGTTACGGGCTGAGAGCATATGGATTTCAACCCAATTTCATCAAAAAACAGCACCTGTAGGTGGGCTGGTCCTTATTCAAGCTGACAAAGGCATCCTCATACTCAGCATCACTGTCACAAGCTGGCCTGCTTTCCACTCCAGCATGTCTTTCTGACTCGAACAGGCTCTAAATACTGACACCCTGCTCTAAGTCACATGCCTATAGAAGGGAGCAGATAGCAGCATGGGTGGCTCCTGGCTGTGGAAGTGTCAGAAGCAGCTTTGCAGGGTGAGGGGTGTCTACAAGACCCCCGCCCCTGCAGCAGATATGCTTGCTTCCACCCAAGTTTTGGAATAACTAATTTATCTCAAGAAACTCCTCCAGCTCAGAAGAGGTTACAACCTCCAGCCGCCTGTCATCACCCTTCTGCTTGAGATTATCTGCTGGAGGGGCTCTTATTACAAATGTTCCACAATCTGTTGCCTTCAAAGAGAACCAAGTTAACTTAAAAAAAAAAGAAAGTCTTTTCAACCTAACTCACTTTGGCAGACAAGTTAGAAAATGACAACATGCACAACGAACAGATCTGAGACGATGATAATCACCAGCTGAGAAGATGGTGACAAGCAGCTGAGGGGCAGTTACCTCTTCTGCAAACATAGCAAGATCCAGGGAGTAACTTCTGCCCACGACTTAACTGCAGTTTCATCTTCTAAAAGACAGCTTATTTTCTATACATTGCTAGAATAAAGAAAAATTATTTCTCATCCGTTAGCTAAAGCTAACATCATCTACTTAATCCACCAACAACACTCCTGCACGGCCAAGCGTTAAAGTATACCAAGTCTCTTCCCAAAATCTTTTTTTAAAGACCTCTCAACTTCCTTCCTTCAATGAGTCAACATTTTTCTCCTATTTGTCTCATTCTATACAGCACCAAAAAAAAAAGCTGGTTTAAATTATTTTTCATGTTACAAATGCAAGCTCCATGTTAGTATATGAATTTCTCTTTCATTCTACACTCATATGTGCTTTTGCAATTACACAAAGTAAATTCCATCTTTCTACAAAAGAGTGGATAAGGAACTCCATGCCATAAAAAAACCCCCATGATAACCTCCTCACTGAAGTGGTGCACGAGAATCTCACCTAGACTCTTCCCAAGAGGGTAACATCATACTGCAGCATAGCTGTTTTCACATCTGGTGATGCCAGTGATTATTCTTCTTGTGAGTAATCCTGTATTGTTACAGCAGTTCTGGGAAGCCTCAGTTCTTCTGGGGGAGGGTCCTGTTTGTTTGGTTTGGAGTTTGGTGGGGATTTTTTTTAAACTCAAAGATCTTTTCATGTTTGCAGCAGTACTGAAAGTACTAACAGACTAGTTCCATACAGGCCACAGAGGGATGCCTGGAGCTTTGGCAGTAGTTCCTCTGAGGACTCCAGGGATGATCACAATGGAGAGAGGTACACAGAAACTATAGGGACTATGCAAGAAATAGGTAGCATGTGCAAGAGGCTTTGAAATAACTTCCTAACATACACCAGCTGCCTAACAGAGATTGACCCCATAAAAAGCTATGCAGTTGTGAAGGGGCAGAAAATGAGTTTTAGGGAATCAAAAAATTTGCCTGTATTAAATGGTTTATACAAGTAAATGGTGAGATTAAGCACCAACTGTTGCTCGAGGTATGCAAGTCCTTTCAAAATTTTATGCCATCATTTAATTTACTTGATTTCTAAAAATACCAAACCTCTTCAATTAGTACTCAACCACGCAATGGTTTGCTAGTGTGTAAGTCAGCATTATTCCAGATGTAAGTTTTAGGGTCATGGTCATATTTTCACAGTTAAAACCAAGTAAGAATCTTTATCTCATGATCTCAGGTTATGTTCATATCCTGTTCACACACATCTTGCTTTCTGTTTTGTCACAAGGACAATACAGCTCAGACACTTTTTACTACCACTTCTGTACTTTCATTTAATTCTTTTAGTTCTTTAATTCTTGTAATATTTATTCCATTTTCAGCTATTGTCAACAACCAAGTGCACCAAAATTTTTCTTTCTTCTTTTTGATTCCCCAGAGAAAAACCTAAGGGGCTGGTGGATATGTAGTTTTAAAATTAAAAATTAAAACCATAGAAAGTTAATGCTGTTAGTCCTTTTTCTCCATAGTTATTCATACCAAATATGCCACATTTACAAGACCATGAAGTATGTAAGGTAAGCCTTCAAAAGGCATTTTGTCAGAGATTCTTAGAGCTAACATCTGTTTAAACCATTAGAAAATGAACTTAAACAGTTCACTGAAGTTTGTTTTGTCAAGTCACCTCTAGAGTTCATTAAATGAATCTTTCCGAACAATTTCTTTCCCTAACACTCAGCAATACAATTTAGAAAGGAAAGTATATTTGTTCAAGAGAGGCTTAGAACAGAACACAAGGTCCAAATATTCTTGAATTTTGGAAAGTCTATTCCACACTGTTGTCTTTATTTACACTGGAAGAGAAAGAGAGAAAAAACCGTGAGAAGCTGTAGCAATATCAAAATGAGGAGGACATTTTAATACTTTGCCTTTGGGCCAGTGTTTCCCGTACAGAAAATAAATCAAGAAACCACTCCAATACCAAACACTGCTATGAAAAAGTAAAACCCACAATGCAATACTAAAATTTCCTAAAACCTACAGTACAGACTGTCAGACAATCCACAGGGTGACATACCATGATTTACCTGAAAGGTGGGTTAAATTACAAGCCTTCCTTGCTTTGGCATTGCCTTCCCTCTCTGTGGAGGTCCTGATCTCCAAACATTGATAGATGGTATCCACAGGAACAAACTGAAGTTCTGAGCTGATTTTCACACTGTTGCTGAAAACCTGTAAGATAAAGGTGAAGAACCACTGAAGAACTGATTACTGAGACAGAAAAAAATATCTGCAATATGAGAACACAAGGTATTTCTTTCCGAATACAGAAATTCCACTTGCCTAGCTATCATCCTTCACTATGAACCAACTTTCAAAGACTATGTCTCTCTCGTACTCATGAGTCATTTTCTAACATTGCGTCTTTGGCAGCTTGAAGCATTTTGAAAGTGGAAAGCAAACAAAATTGCTTTTAATGCACTCATAAGAGGGTACTTCAGGTTTTTTAAAAGCCATTTTTTCTCTATCTTTTAGCTGCTAGGAGGCTTTAAATGGGACCCCTGTAGGTTTTTGTCTGTAAACCATACGAGAGCATAAAAGCTTGGAAAACTTGCAGAGATTCTGAAGCAGGTTCACACAGCTTCATTGAAACTGTGTGTGGTTTTGAAGCTCACCAGGGCTCTACTCACCAGGAACCATTTAAAACTGCCAACTTATAAAGTAGATTTAAAACTCATAAAGGATTATGATGAAAACCTAAGACTTATTTTGTAGGCTTCCAGCTTGAAAGAAAAAAATACCATTCTGTAAATAGGGAGGAATGGGTTTTCATTCTCTAAAGGTTTTGGGGTATTGTTTCTTTGAAAACACATACAGGAGCCTGAAAAAGGGATCAGAATAACCTCTGTAAACACAGTCTGAATTAACCTGCATCAAAGTGATTTACCTGTATAAAAGAATCAAACTGATCAATCCATTATACCAACACATGGCGGCTCAACTATCCTAAAAGCACTTGCAGGATGGTTATAATGGAAATGCGTCAAATCTTCCCATCTTTGGAGGTGACTCTTCTCAATCCACTTCACTAATAATCAGAACAGCCAGCAAGAAAAGAAGGCCTGGAAAACCACCATAAATACCATGAGAAATGTGAAACTACTTTCATTTATATGAAGAATCAGTCAAATAAGATTTCCTGACTCATACTGTTCTCTCTCTATTTTGTATTGTAAAGTTTATTAGAACTTAGTGCTGCAAAAGAAAATGGAAAAGTGTTGGTTTGAATGGCAAGGGAGACGGGAAAATTTATCACAATAGGGTCTAATATAGTATTTTCTTCTTTCTGTGCATATACAGTCATCTTTGAAGGCTCTGAAAGTTCTGTGAGCAAAGAGTGCCAGATTGGGTTTTTACTTCAGTCAACACAGAAACTCTAGCAAGATCCCAAGAACTTAATGGACAGAAATGAAACTGCTTTTCATGTTTTCTGATGGCAAGCAGTACAGTGGATGATGTTTGATACTATTTAAATTTGTTGCGGGACTGATTTTGCCACTAGTGGTTGCTTTTGGCTTTTATACTAATTACATATCAATTTTACACTCATTGATAATAAAGAATACTCAACAGTCCTGTTGATTTCAGATTAAACATTCAACACAACAGCAGCTGTGCCGTGCCAGGAAATCAATGTAGCTGTTCACTACGGCCATAAAGAACATGGGGTTGGTCACAGAAGCTTATTTTTCCACAGTCACAACCAGCCATGGAATTAATTCCTAACTCAGGAAGGTCGACATAACAAGTCTTCTGTTAATATATAATACTGCAAAAGCTGTTGACATTTTTTTCCCTATTTGGCTTGGAATCCATTGGCCCACACCAAATGACCAAAATCTGTAATATGTGAGCCCTTGCACAAGAGCAGGAGGGAGCAGAGATAAGCAGTTTCTTAAGTCATTACACTAGCTAAGGTTTTTAAGAGCTGCCAGAGGTACAAAGGAGAAAGTTCAAACCTTGAAGAGGATGCCAAAACATTTATCCCTGCCTATTTGGAGGGGACAGAGGACCTGACCTCAAATGTAGGGACAGGAAAAAAGACACACTGACCAGGTGCTTAAAAGACTGTTGCCAAAGGAAGTTCCAGTATACACCTTGTGTGTACACTTGTAGCAACCTTCAGTTGCTTCAAAAGGAAGAAGGGTAGGGTAGGGTAGGGTAGGGTAGGGTAGGGTAGGGGAA